>CM055119.1:208986886-209120421 GCA_029206835.1 Rana muscosa
CCCCCTCCCCTCCCCCCCCCCCCATACACAGAGTGATAACCAGTCTGATTTCAATGGCTCTTATCTGCAGTCTGCAGGGTGGGGGGAGGGGTCAGACTCTCCCTATCTACAGAAACAATGTAACACAAGGTGACACTTTCACTGTCAGGAAGGACATAGAAATACATTGTTATTACAACAAGTCACCCCACTTAGTGCCGGCGGGGCCCCCAACTTTTCAATACGAGGGCCGCAGACAGTGTATATTTTATAAATCAATAAATAATAATTATGTTTTATTTGATCTTTTTTGGAATCAGAAGGATATGATTAGGAACAAAAAAGAGTCCGTCGCCCCCCCCCCCCCATATATCAAGATCTTACATTAGAGTCTGCCTTAGGAGCCCCCCATACATCAAAGTTCACCTTAGGAGTCCCCCTTTAGGTCAGGGTCCCACTCAGAGTCCACCCCCCCATACATTAGAGGCCCTTTACTTCAGAGTCCATCTTAAGAGCACCCCCCCCCTTACATAAGAGCCCCCTTACATCAAAGTCCACCCCCCCATACATTAGAGGCCCTTTACTTCAGGGTCCATCTTAAGAGCACCCCCCCCTTACATAAGAGCCCCCCTACATCAAAGTCCACCCCCCCCATACATTAGAGGCCCTTTACTTCAGAGTCCATCTTAAGAGCACCCCCCCCCTTACATAAGAGCCCCCTTACATCAAAGTCCACCCCCCCCATACATTTGAGGCCCTTTACATCAAAGTCCACCCCCCCATACATCAGAGTCCCCTTGCATCAAAGTCCACCCCCCCCCATACATCAGAGCCCCCTTACATCAAAGTCCACCCCCCCCATACATCAGAGTCCACCTTAAGGGCACCCCCCTCCCCCCCATACATCAGAGCCCCTTACATCAAAGTCCACCCCCCCCATACATCAGAGTCCCCTTAATCAAAGTCCACCCCCCCCATACATCAGAGCCCCTTACATCAAAATCCACCCCCCCCATACATTAGAGGCCCTTTACATCAGAGTCCACCTTAAGAGCACAGCACCCCCCCTTTACATCAGAGTAGAGTCCACCTTAAGAGCACCCCCCCATACATCAGAGTCCCCTTACATCAAAGTCCCCCTCCCCCCATACATCAGAGCCCCATTACATCAAAGTCCACCCCCCCCATACATCAGAGTCCCCTTACATCAAAGTCCCCCTCCCCCATACGTCAGAGCCCCATTACGTCTAAGTCCACCCCCCCCCATACATCAGAGTCCCCTTACATCAAAGTCCACCTTAAGGGCACCCTCCCCCCCCCCATACATCAGAGTCCCCTTACATCAAAGTCCACCTTAAGGGCACCCCCCTCCCCCCCATACATCAGAGCCCCTTACATCAAAGTCCACCCCCCCCCCATACATCAGAGCCCCTTACATCAAAGTCCACCCCCCCATAAATCAGAGCCCCTTTACATCAGCGTCCACCTTAAGAGCACAACCCCCCCATACTTCAGAGCCCACCTTAAGAGCACCCCCCCGCCCGTTCATCAGAGGCCCTTTACATCAGAATCCACCTTAAGAGCACACCCCCCCCCATACATCAGAGTCCACCTTAGAAGTCCTTCCTTACACCAGGATCCCCATCAGGGCCCCTCTCACATTGGAATCCACCATAGGGGCCCCTTGTACATCAGAGTCCCCATCAGAGGCAGCCTCCCTTAAATCAGAGTCCATCTTTGGACCCCCTTGCACATCAGTGCCCCCTTACATCAGAGTCCACCTTCAGCATCCCCCCCTTACATTAGGGTCCCCATCATGGCCCCTCCTACATCCAAGTCCACCTTAGGCACCCCCCATACTTTAGGGTCCCGATTAGAGTTCCCCTTACATATCAAAGTCCACTTTAGAATAGGGTGACCAGACGTCCCCGGTTTCAGGGGACAGTCCCCGGATTGAGGACACTGTCCCCGGACCAAGTCTGTCCCCGGTTTTGTCCCCGGATTGGAATTGATCAGGGGCTGGGAAAATTTCAAAGACCATCAGTGCAGAATAAAAAACAAAAAATTCTGAATTACACCCCCCCTCCCGCTCTGCCGCCCCTACTAGCTTAGGGGGGTGTATTTTTTTCCATTATCTGTGCCCCTTTCTGATGATCATGTGCTGGTCGGAGCGGAGGGAATATTTCTTCAGTTTCGGGCGCCCATTCAGCTCGCATGTTCTTCTGCCTTGGCTCAAGTCCCGGCCAGCCACCTGCCTGCTTATCTCCTTGCCTTCCCCGGTGGAGTGATCTTCCTCCGCTCCCCACTCAGTAGTAGCCGAGACCCCCGGAGAGTGAGACTTCAGAGGCTGTGAGGTGGGCGGCGGCGGCGACAGGCAGAGAGTCGCTGATTGTAAAAAAATAAATGTCCCCGGATTTCATTTAAAAAAAATCTGGTCACCTTACTTTAGAAGTCCCTTCTTAATTTAGGGTCCCCATCAGAGCCCCCCTTAGGAGTCCACTGTACTTCAGAGCCCCCAGCACATCAGAGCCCCTCTTAGGAGTCCACTGTACTTCAGACCCCCAGCACATCAGACCCCCAGCACATCAGACCCCCAGCACATCAGAGCCCCTCTTAGGAGTCCACTGTACTTCAGAGCCCCCAGCACATCAGACCCCCAGCACATCAAACCCCCCAGCACATCAGACCCCCAGCACATCAGAGCCCCTCTTAGGAGTCCACTGTACTTCAGACCCCCAGCACATCAGAGCCCCAGCACATCAGACCCCCAGCACATCAGAGCCCCTCTTAGGAGTCCACTGTACTTCAGAGCCCCCAGCACATCAGACCCCCAGCACATCAGAGCCCCTCTTAGGAGTCCACTGTACTTCAGAGCCCCCAGCACATCAGACCCCCAGCACATCAAACCCCCCAGCACATCAGACCCCCAGCACATCAGAGCCCCTCTTAGGAGTCCACTGTACTTCAGACCCCCAGCACATCAGACCCCCAGCACATCAGACCCCCAGCACATCAGAGCCCCTCTTAGGAGTCCACTGTACTTCAGAGCCCCCAGCACATCAGACCCCCAGCACATCAGACCCCCAGCACATCAGAGCCCCTCTTAGGAGTCCACTGTACTTCAGAGCCCCCAGCACATCAGACCCCCAGCACATCAGACCCCCAGCACATCAGAGCCCCTCTTAGGAGTCCACTGTACTTCAGAGCCCCCAGCACATCAGACCCCCAGCACATCAGACCCCCAGCACATCAGAGCCCCTCTTAGGAGTCCACTGTACTTCAGAGCCCCCAGCACATCAGACCCCCAGCACATCAGAGCCCCAGCACATCAGACCCCCAGCACATCAGACCCCCAGCACATCAGACCCCCAGCACATCAGAGCCCGTCTTAGGAGTCCACTGTACTTCAGACCCCCAGCACATCAGACCCCCAGCACATCAGACCCCCAGCACATCAGAGCCCCAGCACATCAGACCCCCATTAGGAGTCCACTGTACTTCAGAGCCCCGCTTTACTCTGTATCTATTATAAAAAACCTCCTCACTTACATTAGAGTCCCTATAAACCTGACCCTGGCAGGGGGTTGGCTGCAGTCCTGTAGCAGGCTGGATTGGGCCCACAGGCCATAGTTGGGTGGAGACCCCGGGCATCAGGGTTGGCACTCTTCCCTTTCAGCACTTGGGGTTCTTGGTTCCTAATCCCAACCAGCACAACCAACCAACCTGCATGGAGTTTGCATGTTCACCCTGTGATAGCCTAGGTCTCCTCCCGCACTCCATGCTGCCAAGTGTATTGGCTTCTGTCTCCCCTTCATACACAGTATATACTGTACACAGACAGATGCCCAGCTCCATTTTAACCCCTCCCACTTCCTTGGAGTACCCCTTACTGCCCTTCTTTGTCCCCCAAAAATGTCCTCTTCATCTAATGGCGCGGCGGGTCATGAAAGATGCAGAGAATGGCGCCACCTAGTGACACGCGCCATTCTCCTGGGAGCCCAGGATAGCTTTATAATGTGTATCCAGTGGGCGGGTCCCTGACACCCAGGACTCCCAGGAAAGGACAGGTGTCGGGTCACACCGAGCCGTACCGGAGGTCAGATGAGGATCACTGCTGCTTTGTATCGATTCAGCAATTTATTTTTTAATGTTACTCTGGAGTTGGGCCTTAATATTTAATCCCACATACCGACACCGCCCCCTTTATTAGGTCCCCCTTGCTAGTAGAGGGTTGGACCCCCTTTATTAGGTCCCCCTTGCTAGTAGAGGGTTGGACCCCCTTTATTAGGTCCCCCTTGCTAGTAGATGGTTGGACCCCCTTTATTAGGTCCCCCTTGCTAGTAGATGGTTGGACCCCCTTTATTAGGTCCCCCTTGCTAGTAGAGGGTTGGACCCCCTTTATTAGGTCCCCCTTGCTAGTAGAGGGTTGGACCCCCTTTATTAGGTCCCCCTTGCTAGTAGAGGGTTGGACCCCCTTTATTAGGTCCCCCTTGCTAGTAGATGGTTGGACCCCCTTTATTAGGTCCCCCTTGCTAGTAGAGGGTTGGACCCCCTTTATTAGGTCCCCCTTGCTAGTAGATGGTTGGACCTCCTTTATTAGGTCCCCCTTGCTAGTAGATGGTTGGACCCCCTTTATTAGGTCCCCCTTGCTAGTAGATGGTTGGACCCCCTTTATTAGGTCCCCCTTGCTAGTAGCGGGTTGGACCCCCTTTATTAGGTCCCCCTTGCTAGTAGATGGTTGGACCCCCTTTATTAGGTCCCCCTTGCTAGTAGATGGTTGGACCCCCTTTATTAGGTCCCCCTTGCTGGTAGAGGGTTGGACCCCCTTTATTAGGTCCACGTCTAGAGGCCTAAATGCATTGAGTTGCTGCCAAGTGATTGGCTGATGAGCAGTTTGTGTTGCCGAGCCATTGAACAGGTGTACCTAATAAAGTGGCCGGTGAATGTAGATCACACATGTGGTTTTATGTCGCCATCTTTCAGATTTATGATCGGCGCTTACCGCCGGGAGAAAAACATGATTTATAGTGAGCCGAACGGCGGGCCGAGTCTGATAAGCACTTCCTCTTTCTCAGGAATTCCCCACAAATAACTTTAGTTTTTATAGTTTGACATCCTTACAGAAGTGAAAGAATTATGATCACCCACCCCCACCCAATCAATAATTATATATGTTGCAGTAAATGCAATCCTCCTCCTCCTCCACCACACCCTCCTCCTCCTCCACCACACCCTCCTCCTCCTCCACCACACCCTCCTCCACCTCCACCACACCCTCCTCCACCTCCACCACACCCTCCTCCTCCTCCACCACACCCTCTTCCACCTCCACCACACCCTCCTCCTCCTCCACCACACCCTCCTCCACCTCCACCACACCCTCCTCCACCACACCCTCCTCCTCCTCCACCACACCCTCCTACATTAATAATAGACGACAAGACGTTCTTCCTTCTTATTTAGCTTTGTGGTGGATGTTGATGACTTTTCTGCAGCTCTGGTGAACCAAAACCGCTGTCTATTTCAAACCGAAACAGTCATTGGATCCACCATTGGACGAAATCCTCAGGTGCAGAACAGTGATTGGTCAGATCCTTCAATCCTCCCACCCAACGGGGACGTCCAAAATCTGAAGCATATTTGGGTGATCTACCAAGTCTTCCTCAACCAGGGCTCATCCAGAGGAGTTCCTTGGTGGTCTGATCTCCTGCCTATACTGACCACCAATGTTTGGGGCCCACTCTCCACTGACCACCAACAATAAGGGGCCTTCTCCACTGACCACCAATGTTAAGGGAGCCGTCTCCACTGACCACCAAGGTTTGAGGCCTTCTCCCGTGACCACCGATGTTGAGGAAGCCTTCTCCCCTGACCACCAATGTTAGTGGCCACTTCACAACTAACCACCAAAGTTAGAAGGCCCTTCTCCACTGGCCACCAATGTTAAGGAAGCCTTCTCCACTGATCACCAAGGTTTGATGCCTTCTCCCCTGACCACCAATGTTAAGGAAGCCTTCTCCACTGACCACCAAGGTTTGGGGCCTTATCCCTTGACCACCAATGTTAGTGGCCACTTCACAACTAACCACCAAAATTAGAAGGCCCTTCTCCACGGGCCGCCAATGTTAGGGGAGGCTTCTGCACTGGCCACCAATGTTAGGAGAGCCGTCTCTATTGATCATTAAAGGGCCCTTCCCTACTGACCCCCAAAGCCAAAAGCCACTAACGAGCAAAGCCTTTTCCACTGACCACCAATGTTACAAGGCCCCTTTCCACTAACGAGCAAAGCCTTCCCCACTGACCACCAATCCTAGGAGAGCCTTTTTTACTGTCCACCAATGTATGACCCATCCGGGTGCATGTTAACATTTAGTGGGCAGTTGGTGGGGGGATTGGGGGTGTGAAGGGGGGGATTGGGGGTGTGGGATAAAATCACGGCCCCATTTTTACCACTCCCCCTGCTGCCTGTGGTAAAGAAGCCTAAACCCACTTGTATATCTCAACGTGTGTTTTTTTTCTTCTTTCAAAATTCTTATTTTTCAGAAGATAAATAAATGATACATCTTGAGACATTTTGATACAGTAATGATTTGTCCCGGAGAAAAACAGTCTAGGAAATAAAATGAATATCCTAGAAATGTTGAGAATGAGGCCTCATGCCCACGGACGTTTTTTACAGCTTAAAAACGCCTGTGCATGTTATTGTATAATTTTTTTAATTTTTTTTTTGAAAAAAAAAAAAGTCGGAGCTGAAAAACGCGTCCGCGGCGTTAGTGCGCGTTTTTGAGCATTTTTGAGCGTTTTTTGACGCTCACGTTTTTTTTCTGCCTAATTCTGACGCTGAGGAACGCACTGGTCCTGGGTTTTTTTTACAGCTTAAAAACGCCTATGCTATTTGCAGCTCAAAAACGCCTAGGTGGGCATGAAGCTATAGACTAACATGGACAGGCGTTTTTAAGCTGTAAAAAACGCTCAAAAACGCAGCTGTAAAAACGTCCATGGGCATGAGGCCTGAAGTGTCACATATATTATAACAATATGAGATACAACAGACCGAAAAATTACATGTGAAACGAATCCACGTCAGGGAGGCCTTTAGATACCGTCCACTTGAGGAGCGGATATCCACATCTCACCGTGGCACCCCTATAGGGATCATGCTGTGCAGGGCCGCCATCAGTAATTCATTTTGGGGCCCCTTACACAGCTGCCGCGAATTGAGAAGCCGGTGGGGGTGCCGCAAGTTGAGAAGCGGGAGGGGTGGGAGGGTGACGCAAGTTGAGAAGCGGGAGGGGTGGGAGGGTGTCGCAAGTTAAGAAGCGGGTGGGTGACGCAAGTTGAGAAGTGGGAGGGGTGGGAGGGTGCCGCAAGTTGTGAGAAGCAGGGGGGGGGTGCCGCCGTATGTCCCCCCGAGAATTAAGGTCGGGGGGGGGGGCTTTGGGTGTTGACGAACAAAAAAAAAAAATTGGAAAAAAAAAGGGGGGTTGCCGTCCGGGTCCCTGTGGAACTCCGGGCCCCTTACAAGAGAAAAAAAAAGGGGGGGGGGTTGCCATCCAGGCCCCTGGGGACTTCCGGGCCCCTTACAAGAAAAAAAATTATAAAAAAAAAAAAAAGGGGGGGGGGGGGGGTTGCCATCCGGGCCCCTTACAAGAAAAAATAAATAAATAAATAAAAAATAAAAATAAAAAAGGGGTGGTTGCCATCCGGGCTCCTGGGGACCTCAGGGCCCCTTACAAGAAAAAATAAATAAATAAATAAAAAAAAGGGGGGGGGTTGCCATCCGGGCTCCTGGGGACCTCAGGGCCCCTTACAAGAAAAAATAAATAAATAAATAAAAAAAACAGGGGGGGGTTGCCATCCGGGCCCCTTACAAGAAAAAATAAATAATTTAAAAAAAGGGGGGTTGCAATCCGGGCTCCTGGGGACCTCCAGGCCCCTTACAATAGAAAAAAAATGAAAAAAGAAGGGGGGTTGCCATCCGGGCCCCTGGGGACCTCCGGGCCCCTTACATGTGTACTGCCTGTACCCCCCTGATGGCAGCCCTGATGCTGTGCCCGAAGAGGGGACCTCCAGCCCCTCACATGGACTCATATTGTGGCCTTCATTGCCTCTCCATCCAAGATATATAACCAATCAGACTAAGTGATAACTCGCCTAAACTATAGCATATCAATTTATGTTCAATAAGTAGCGTACGGATATATTTCTTAAAAACATCTCCAGGAATCTTGCGTCCATGGGCTATATAAGGCCCAATGACAATATTAGTGCATAAAAACGCACGATTGTTAAAAATCGCATGCAAGAGGTGTGAATTCCACCTTAATGTAAAGTGCGGAAACAGCCGACACCCCGCCGCGTTCCGTGACGTCAACGTGAGGCCCCCATCACACAAAAGTTCTATGTAAGACATATGGGTTTTCCTGAGTCTAAACATCTTTTTTTCTATTCCGGGGAGTCTGGCGGGATTTCTGCTCACAGAGCTGGGATTGTTTGCAGCCTCAGGAGGGACTTTATGATGGGGTGGCGGAGAGAGTGCGTCGTAGAAGCGGCCCAGCCCTCGGTAAATACTATGACTTTTTTCTTCTTTTTTTTTTTCTACGATTGTACGTTGTATGAGATTTTAGATTTCCTTCTCCTCCTGGCTCCGTCTTCCTCCCAGCCGTTGTCCCGTGTTTGTCACACATCAGTGAAGTGGAACTGATTTCCTTTGGCTGAGGATCCACCAAACCGGTTCTTCCAGTTGCTGCTCTTTAAACCTGATAATCTCCGGCTCTAGGTGAGGAATTGTGCGGAACGTGGCAGGAACGCCTTCCAAGATTCGGAAAGGAATACCCCGAGGATGGAAAAGATAAAGCTCTGCAAATCATTTCTATCCTTTAATAAATCCCATAAAATGAAAGATGATTATTATTATTTTTTTCTAGGCCCGAGGCGGCCCCAGCCCTGTGTACACGCCCCGCCGCGCTTCGTCTCTCTGCGACGTGCACAGATCCAACCTGCAGGATTATTCTGAAGGTTCAGGTCTCCAGGCTTTGACATCTATTGTTCAACTGTTAGAAAAAACAAAAACAAAAGAAAAACTTTATCCTGAAATAAAGTTCCGTTCTTAAGGCCCATTTACACTTAGAGGGGGTCATTGATGGTCACTGCGTTGGAGCAGTCCATTAACCACTTCAATACCGGGGGGCACTTATACATCTTCCTGCCCAGGCCAATTTTCAGCTTTCAGCGCTGTCGCAATTTGAATGACAATTGGACGGTCGTGCTACACTGTACCCAAACTACATTTTTTATCATTTTGTTCCCACAAATAGAGCTTTCTTTCCGTGGTATTTGATCGCCTCTGCGATTTTTATTTTTTGCACAACAAATAAAAAAAGAGCGAAAATTTTGAAAAAAAATAAGCTTTTCTTTGTTTCTGTAATTTTTTTGGGGTAAATAAGTATGTTTTCTTCTTCAATGACGGGCACTGATATGGCTGCACTGACGGGCACTGATAAGGTGGCTTTGATTGGCACCGATGAGGTGGCACCAATGAGGTGGCACTGATGGGCACTAATGATGGGCACTGATAAGCGGCACTGATGGGCACTGATAGGCGGCACTGGTATGCAGCACTGATGGGCACTCATAGGTGGCACTGATGGGCACTCATAGGTCGGCACTGATGGGCACTCATAGGCGGCACTGATGGGTACTTATGGGTGGCACTAATAGGTGGCACGGAAGGGCACTGATAGGTGGGCATGGATGGGCACTGATAGGTGGCACTGATAGACACTGGTGGGTGCCACTGATGACACTGGTGGGTGGCATTGCTGGGCATCACAAAAAAAATTGTGCCAAGATGGTGCCAGTCAGTGCCCATTTGTGGGCACTGATTGGCATAAGTTAGGCATATATTTATACATGTGGATGGCCATGGGGGACTTACCTGGCCATCCACATGTTAGGTGCTTCCCTGGTGGTTCTGGGCGGCATCCTGGTGGTCCAGTGTGGGCATCCGAGGGGGGGCTGCGCTGATAAACAATTAGCGCGAATCCCCTCTGTCAGACGCGAGTGAGGAAGAGCTGATCAACGGCTCTTCCTGTTTACATCGTGATCAGCCGTGATTGGACACGGCTGATCACGTGGTAAAAAGCCTCCGCCGGAGGCTCTTTACCGAGATCAGTGTAGCGGTGTGTCAGACTGACACACCGCACCACCGATCGCCGCAATGCGCGCCCCCCAGGGCGCGCGGCGGCTGTTATCCTGCAGGATGTCAATAGACGTCCATTTAGGATAACGCAACCACTTCCCGGACGTCAATCTCCTATTGACCGGGCGGGAAGTGGTTAATTTCCTATGGGCCCTTAAAGTGACGGTAAGCAATATCTGTATTCTCCAAAATTCATCCATACACATGGAGCGAGCCGTGCATGTTAGTTATGGTCATGTACACTACTCTTTGCACACTACACATCCCATAGTCCATAGTCTATCTGGGGAGTGAGCAAAGAGAGGGTGGCTACATTCTTATATCAGTCTCTGTCCTGTGTACACAACAGGAAGTGAGAGGAAAGATCTATAAAGGGATAAAAATCCTTTTGGCCCTCACTTGTTTCCCTGGGGGCCAGTCTTCTACTGACACAAATGAGATGAGGGTCTATTCTCCCCTGGGAGCCACTATTCTACTAACACCAATGATTTGGAGAGCTACTCTTCTCTAGGAGCCACTATCCCACTGACATCAATGACTTTGGGAACTATTCTTCCCTGGTGGCCACTATCTGTAATGTTCTTATCCTGTAATGTTCTTATCTCTCCACTGGGGGCTCCGACATCTCCACCAACTCTGTGTAATGTTCTTATCCTGTAATGTTCTTATCTCGCCACTGGGGGCTCTGACATCTCCACCAACTCCGTCGCAGATAGATGACGTCACAGCGACATCACCCGGCTCCTCCTCTAATCCCTACTTTAAACAGCCGCCGTCATTTGCTTGAGGTTCGTGCTAGGAACCTGACGCCGGGCAAATACCTCCATCAGAAGACTGCCGTCTTCACTCACTATTGGGCCGGTCAAAGCCCCGACTTCCATCTCTCTATTGGGCCGGTCAGAGCCCCGACTTCCATCTCTCTATTGGGCCGGACATAGGGTGACCACATTTCCAAACTACCATTCAGGGACACCCTCCCTTGCCAAAAATCAGCTTGTGCTGTAACGAATCACAGCACAGTGATTGTACACAAGAGGCGGGATTTATGATTTCTCCAATCACAAGCAGGGGGCGGGATTGTGCTCCTCCAGGCATTCCCGGCCAGGACAAGCTCTGCTAGAAGACGACACAAAACCCACCGAGAAAAAGATTCCTTTCCGATGCCATAGGAAACAATGTCAGTGAGTAAAGCGGTGATGTGTCTGCCTTTTTTGGGGGCATCAGATTAGCCTGGGGGGGTGGCTGTGTCAGTTTCATTCCGGGACACTGTATTGTCCTGGAATGAAGATGTCCGGGACAGACCTGCAAAATGCGGCGCTGTCCCGGGCAATCCGGGACACGTGGTCACCCTAGCTGGACAGAGCCCCGACTTCCATCTCTCTATTGGGCCGGACAGAGCCCCGACTGCTATCTCTCCTTTTGGGCCGGACAGAGCTCCGTCTGCCTCCTCGCTTTTGGGCCGGTCAGAGCCCCTCCAACTTCCAGCTTTTAGGCCAGTCAAAGCCCCTTCCTCACTGGTAGTCAGAGGCTCTCCACTGACCTACCCTCAGTCAGCCTACTCTGCTGGCAGAACTCCCTACCTATACCACTACAATAGGAGACCAGTATATCTCTCCAGAAGCCACTGGGTGACACCAACACCAGAAGTCCACTCACAGCAAGTATCCTTCCGTTTACTACAAACTGTATTCCTGTGTACTGCTACTACACTCAAGTTACCTCTGGTGCTCCCCCTTATGGCTGTGTATTACCACACTAAATAAAACCACTTGGGGGGCGTGGCCAAGATGGCGGACTGAGCGGGCGTGTTTGAGTGGAGCTCTGCTGGGGAAAAATCCTACATGACCATCCGGGCTAGGTTTAAAGCCTGCATTCTGCCGGTTTCTGTGCCCTGAATGCCTTCTAAACGCTCCGGGGGCCCATATCGGGGGAAGAAGCCGAAGTTTCCCCAGGGAGTGGAGGTAGCTACAAGCCCGGTCTCTGCTCTGCTGTTACCGCCAGCGCGCCTTCACAATATGGCGTCGCAGACGGACCACGAGGAGGAACCGGGAATCTTCTCACCTGGTATACCTGAGGTGATGGCAGCTATTTCGACCTGCCAGGCGGCCGTTTCCTCCTGTCAGACTGCCCTCGCCTCCAAGATCGAGGCTGTTCAGCTGGACGTGGGGCTGCTGCGGCAGGACATTGACAAGATCCGCTCCCGTGTGGCGACGGCGGAGCAGCGTGTGGGGGATGTGGAGGACTCTGTTGCAGACCACACCACATCTATCCGGGCCCTTCAAACTAAGGTGCGGGCCCTGGAATATCGGGCGGAGGACGCCGAGAACCGGAGCAGACGAAACAACCTCCGTATTGTCGGCCTCCCGGAAGGGGTGGAGGGCCGCAATCCCACGGCATTCACCGAGGAGTTGCTGAAGTCCCTGCTGCCTGCGGCCCAGCTCTCTTCTTATTTTACAGTGGAGAGGGCGCACTGAGTGCCGCCGCGGCCCGGTCCGGAAGGTGCCCCCCCTCGTACGCTGATCCTCCGGCTTCTACACTACCGAGACCGGGATGAGATCCTGAGAGCGGCACGTGTGGCTGGGGAGGTCCAGTATCACAACACCCAAGAAAGGAAAAATAGAAAAGCGCCTCTTAGCAAAACAGATTTATTATGTAGCAGACAATTTGTATCAAACACTTACATCATGGTAAGTATCAGGTGTCATCCAGTAGGATCAATGTATCACAACACCCGGCTGATGATGTTCCCGGATTACACCATCGAGACCCAGAAGCAACGCCGATCATTCGACACGGTCAAGGCAGCTCTCCGGCGCAAGGGGATCCGGTACAGTATCCTGTTCCCGGCTAAGTTGCGGGTGGTGGATGGGGAGACAGTGAGGATCTTCACCAGTCCCAGGGATGCTCATGCTTGGCTGGAGGCGCTGCCGCCATAGCTCTCTGCGGCCTGTGTGCTGATACGCCTTTACCGGTCGCTGCAGTTGGGGATAGTGGAGTGTCACCCGTAGCTGTTGGTTATCTACCTGGAATCTGCCTGTTTGATTTCCCCTGGTCTGTAACTTTGACTTTGTGGCTGGGTCCCCCTTGCACTGTCCTGATCACTGTCCCCCGTCAGTGTGCCTTATTTTTGCACACTGTACTGCAGACATGTCACCTGGATGACCCAGGAGCTCATTTCTCCCGGCTGTACCCTGACTGATATGGGTTTTTTGCCTGCCCTCTTCTTTAAACTCTACTATCCAGCATCTCCAAGAACACCATACCAATTTAAAAGGAAAAAGGTTTTTTTTTTTTGATGTCGACCTCTTGGGTGGTTTTTTTCTGGCCGTCTTGATGTGGAAGTCATAGTCGGGCACTACGCCTCCTGACTGAGGGTCCTGTTCTAGAACTTGTTATGGGAACCATGTGCCGCCTGCGGTTTGGGTGGGCACGGGGTGGGGGGGGGGGAGGTTGGATGGCCGTTGCTGTCTGTTTTATGTTTTGTTTTTTTACTTTAAATCTGTTCAAGGTCTTGGTTGGTCACTACACTCCTTTTTGCTCGCCTGCATTGGTTTTGTCTCCCTGGGTCTGGATGCCCCGCCTCTCCTGTACCAGTTTTTCTTGCGTGCGGTGGGATGCGGGACTCCATACGGGGGGTGTGGGGTGGTGGAATGGGCGGTGGAAGACAATCCTTATGGTGTTTATGCTCTTTGAATATGGCTAATTTTACTGTTCTGTCCTGGAATGTGAGAGGGCTTAACTCGGCTATTAAGAGGTCGCTTGTATTCAAGTATTTGAAGTCTTATAATCCACAGATATGTATCCTGCAGGAGACACACTTGGTGGGGGCACGAGTACTGGGGCTCAAGAGGGCCTGGGTGGGAGCCCACTATCATGCCTCCTACTCCTCCTATGCGAGGGGAGTGGGGGTCCTGGTTCATAGGTCTCTCCCCTTCCAGCTTTTGGCGGTGAGGACGGACCCTGGGGGACGTTATGTCCTGTTACATGCAACGATCTCCGACATTCCATACGTCATTGTAGGGCTGTACCTGCCCCCCCCCCCCCGGCAGATGTCTCATGCTTACACACCCTAATGACTGAGGTGGCACAGTATGAGGTGGATCGGGTGCTGCTGGTCGGGGATTTTAACATGGTGATGTCTGCGGAGCGGGATAGGCTGCGGGGGCAGAACCCTGCTTCCCCGGGCCTGTCTCGCTGGGCGGAGTCATTCCACTTGACGGATCTCTGGAGGCAATTTCATCCCTCAGACGCACAATTTACTTGTCTCTCGACCACCTATCGGACGCTATCTCGTATAGACTTGGCTTTTGCCTCACCCGCTCTTTTACGGGGGGTGGTGTCTACCGAGATCCTTTCCCGAGGAATCTCAGATCATGCCCCACTGTTAGTGGTGCTACGGGTGGCTCCGTCGGGTGGTCCAGGGTTGTGGAGGCTGTCCAGATATTGGTTGATGGACCCTGAAATCCAGGAGCACCTCCCTGAAGCGATGTTTACCTACTGGCTGACTAATGAGGGCTCCACTGGCCCGCTTCTGCAGTGGGATGCATTTAAAGCCTGGCTGCGGGGTGAATACATTTCAAGAATAGCAGCGAGGAGGAGGGACTCTGGACGAGTGCTTGAGCAGTTGGAGGGGCGGGCGGAGGAGAGTGAACGAGAATTTATCCGAGATCAGTCCTCCTCTAAGTATGAGGCCTGGCAACATACATTGAGAGACTTGTCTCTACTCAGAATCGAACTTACCAAGAAGTCACTGTTAGATAGGGCGCAGAGGGTATTTGAATACGGGGACAAGAATGGCAAGTTGTTAGCCTGGCTGGCCAGGGGACAGTTCGCAACGACGCACGTGGGTAGGGTACGTGACTCGGATGGACGACCCTTGACCGCACCCGAAGAAATCAGTGACCGATTTCTGCAGTTCTATTGGGCGCTGTATGCCTCTAGAGTGGACTATAGTGCAGCGGAGTTGGCTCACTACTTGGACCAGGTCCAGCTTCCGGTATTGGACCCCGATAAAAGTGCGGAATTAGAAAAAGATATCTCCCTGGAAGAGGTTCAGAGGGCGATGCAGGGCATGCAAGCGGGTAAGGTTGAATTCGGTTATCGGCGACCTGGTCCACCAGGATCAGACGGGGTTTATGCCGGGGAAGGGCACGGACATTAACATCCGTAGATTATTTCTGAACCTAGATACGCCGCACGATAATGGGGGCAATAGAGTCATTGCTTCGCTTGACGCGGAGAAAGCATTTGACTCCGTAGAGTGGGAGTATTTGTGGGCAGTCCTTAAGCGTTTCGGCATAGGCCCTAAATTCATGCACTGGCTGGGCATGCTCTACAGGGCACCCAGGGCTAGGCTCCGTATAAATAGTACCCTCTCTGGGTCTTTTCCCCTCCAGAGGGGCACCCGCCAAGGGTGTCCATTGTCACCTAGTCTGTTCGCCCTGGCTCTTGAGCCATTGGCGACACGGATCCGCGAGTCCTCCGCTGTTCGTGGTCTCAGGGTTGGCCCTTTGGAGGAGAAGATTTCATTGTATGCGGATGATGTATTGCTATATTTACAGGACGCTGGACCGTCCTTGCAGGCTGCCCTAGAGGAGTTCGACGAGTTCGGACGCTTTTCGGGAGTCAAAATTAATTGGAAGAAGTCCGTACTGTTTCCGCTAGATCCTCGGTCTGGGGGAGAGGGGTCACAGACTCCGCTACTCTGGGTTGAGGAATTCAAATACCTGGGCATTGTTGTGTCGAGGGACCTCCGGGCCTTTCGGCGCCTCAACTTGCAGCCGCTAGTGGGGAGACTCAAAGACCAGTGCTCTAGATGGCGGGATTTACCCCTGAACCTTCTCGGCCGCATTAATGTATTAATGTATTAAAAATGATCTACCTGCCTAGGTTCAATTATGTGTTCCGTAACTGCCCTGTGTGGCTCCCGGCTGCTTTTTTTAAGGAGCTGGACAGCTGCATATCCTCGTTTCTATGGAGGGGGTCTTGTCCCAGACTGGCTAAGTCAACCCTGCAGCTCCCGGTGGGTTGTGGGGGTCTCGCGTCGCCCAACCTGAAGGTGTACTTCTGGGCGGCTATGTTGGTGACGGTACGCTGGTGGTTCGAGCAATTCAGATCCAATGCGGCCACGTGTTTAGAAGCGGCCATTTTGGGTTCCCTCCGGGAACTCGGCAATTTGGTATATCGGGGCGTCACGGCGTACCCCTCGCTCCCAGCCCCGACTAGAGTGACCCTGAGGGTGTGGGGGGTGGCTAGGAGGCGATTCCTTAGAGCGCATCACTACTCTCCCTTCTGTCCTTTGTGGGGTAACCCCACGCTCCCGCACTTTAGGAGGCTCCCTGACCCGCAGCTCTGGGCCCGTTTTGGGATTAGGACACTTCAGGATATTATGCCCCGGGGGACGCTCCTGGAGTTTGCAGATCTTTCGGTTAAGTTTGACATGCCGGGTGGGATGTTATTTAGATATTACCAGCTGAGACATGCGGCGAGAGCTCAATTCCCACTCCCTATAACGCTTGAAGCGGACTCTATTGAAGCACTTTTGGCACAGGAGACTCTTCAAAAGACCCTTTCTACACTATACTTAGCTCTCCTCGGGGGGACCTCGCAGAGAATGGAGACCTTATGGGAGAAGTGGCGGGCTGACATCCCTGACTTAGATAGGGAGACCTGGGAGGAGTGCTTTGAAGTGGGTTCTAGACTGATGGTTTCCTCTAGGGATAAGCTTATACACACCAAATTTTTACATCGGGTATATTACACACCGCAAAGGTTACATAAAATCTATCCTCAGAGGTCCGGAGAGTGTCCTAGGTGTCGCTCCTCGGACAGCACGTTCTTGCACATGTTCTGGACCTGCCCTTCCCTGGCTGGTTATTGGGCTGCGGTGTTTGAGTGTATAAATGTGCGCTTGCAGCTGTCCCTTCCCATGTCCCCTGAACTGGCACTGCTAGGCATTCAGGACGATGAACAGAGGCCTAGGTCTACTAAGCAGCTTATCTCCTACGTCCTTTTTTATGCCAAAAAGGAAATATTGCTCAGGTGGTTGTCCCCCTCGCCCCCTACGGTCGAGTCCTGGGATTCCTCTATAAATTCAGTAATGCCATTGTACAAGCTGACATATATTAATAGGGGCTGTCCACAAAAATTTGATCGCATTTGGTTGCCCTGGACAGAGTAGGTGGGAGTTCTGGGGTGCTGGGCCTCAGGACTGGTGTCTGAAACGTCCTCTTAGGGGGGGTGGCCGGATGGCCCTCCCCTCCCGCTGATATGTGCAGGATTTCCTGGATGTGGGCATTCCACCTATGTTGAGGGGGGGAAGGGAAATGTGTATGTATGTGTATGTGTATGTATGTATATGTGTATGTATATGTGTGTATGTATGTATATATTGTGACAGCAGGAAGGTAAAGTCACCTGGTTGCATCCAGGGGGGTAGATATATTTCGCCCAGATTCAGGCTTTACGCCGACTTATACAACTAGGTGGAGTGTTGTATAAGCCCAGCTGAGGCTAGTGGGCTCATGGATGACTCATACCTCTAGGGAGAGTGTGGGGCGTCGTGCAGACAGGGAGTTGATGAGACCAGCTGAAGCTTGTCAGCTCATTTAGGCCTCTATAAAAACTCCCAGATTCATTAGGTGTTTGCTCATGCCTGGAACCAGACCTGTGTGGACTGTCTAGGGAGAGTGAACCCCTGTGCGGTGAGACAAAGCCTGTGTGGCTATTTGCTTGGACATTTAAAACCAGGGACTTAGGGACTAGGACAGCACTAGGCTGATCCCAGTTGTTAGTTAGGAAACCTGTATGTTTAGTCAGAGGTCAAGTTGACCAGGATTTATTTTGTTTATGTTTCTTTTGGCTTTGCTGTGTTTTGTCACTGTAAATAGAAAATAAACCGCACCTTTTTTTGATTTTGAAAACCACAACCTCCGTTTGCTGGTCCTGTTTTTGTGTGGGGAGCCCATCCCGGGGGTCACACACACCCGCTGCCGAGCTAACCCCCTCACAGTTGGTGGAGAATGCGGGCAGTTTTTTTTTAAGCCAGCATGGAGGAGATACTGAAGCAGCTGGCTCTAGCAAATGCCAATCAACAGCAGACAAATGCAGGTTTGCAAAAGAGCCTTGCAGCTCATCAACAGAGCCTTGCAGCTCAACAACAGAACTTCGCAGCCCAGCAGCAAGCTCATCAACAGAGCCTTGCAGCCCAGCAGCAAGCTCACCAACAGAGTCTGGAAGCTCAGCAACAAGCCCAGCAGCAATCTGAGGCCCGCTTCATAGACCTGTTACAGAAGCAAGAGCAGAGACTACAACAAATGGAAGCAGTAATGCAGCAACGTCCGCAGACCAGTGAGGAAAGCCGTCCCACTAATACCGCGTCCTTTGGGGTGAGTCGTTTATTGACAAAAATGACTGGAGAGGATGATCCAGAGGTATTTTTGACCACATTTGAAAGGACTGCTGAAAGAGAAAAGTGGCCTGAGGAGCAGTGGGCTGGACTGGTGGCTCCTCTGTTAACTGGTGAATCGCAGAAGGCTTACTATGACCTAGAGCCTGACCAAGCAAAAGACTATGTGATGCTAAAAGCTGAAATATTGGCAGCGTGTGCATAACTGGACTTTCCAGCTTGGAAAACCCCCCAGGTCTCAAATGTATGATCTCATTCACCTGAGCAGAAAGTGGCTACAGCCAGAGACTTTGCCCGCACCAAAGATTGTGGAACGTGTTGTAATGGATCGGTTTTTGAGAGCTCTTCCTACTGCCATCCAAAAGTGGGTAAGCCATGGAGACCCAGAGACGGCCGATGGTCTTGTGGATCGTGTGGAGAAATACTTGGCTACAGAGAACCTGACGGCCTCTTCCAGAGACACTCGGACTTTCCACCCTAAGACCAGACCATCCCCAGGGGCGGATAAGAGGATTCCAAGGGGTGAGGGTGGAGAGAGTGAGAGGGTGGGAGCTCTACCCCAAGTTTGGCGAGAACAGCCTGGGAAATCAGCGGCTCAAGAGGCGGCAAGAAGGATCGTTTGCTACCGCTGCCGGCAAGCGGGACATATTGCAGCCAATTGCCCGGTTGTGGAGGAACCCATGCAGTGTGACTTTCTGACGGGCAGACGTCAGTCGCTGTGTGCGACAGTCGCATGCACTGCCATTCGAGGAACTGAGAAACATTTATGCAAAATGTGTGTTAATGGTAGAAATGTTGTGGTATTGCTGGATTCAGGTAGCCTTGTGACCCTGATAAAGGCTGAGTTAGTTAAAACAGAGGTCTCTGGGAATAGCAAGGTAGCTGTTATTTGTGTGCATGGGGACACCCGAGAGTATCCAATGACTACAGTGTGTTTCGAGACCCCCAAAGGTACCCTCTCTCATCCAGTGGGCTTAGTATCTCAGTTACCGCATGACGCCATTGTGGGAAGGGATTTTCCGAAGTTCTGGGAACTGTGGGATGATCCTGAGCCCCCCACTGGTGCCCCTATGTACCAGGAATGGGATAGCCAGAACTCCCCTGAGAGTGGTGAGGACTCTCCGGAATTTCCCTTATCAGTATTGGCAGGGGAGACTCAAGAAACTGGAGAGGAGCCCACCTCCTCAGACGAAAACCTACCGTCTGTGGAGTTTTCTGATCTTGAGGTTCACAGGGAAAACTTTGCCACAGAACAGTTGAAAGACCCCGCCCTAATAAAGGCACGGGAAAACGTAGTGAAAATAGATGGCGAGTTAGTGAACCCAGATAATACCTGCACTTACCCATACTTCAGCGTAGAGAAGGACCTACTGTATCGGGTGGCAAAAAGGGCAGAAGAAACCGTTGAGCAGCTTGTGGTGCCCAAACCTTACAGGAAGTTGGTGTTGGAGTTGGCCCATGGGCACATTCTTGGAGGTCATCTGGGGACAGAGAAAACCCGAGAGAGGGTATTACAGAGATTCTATTGGCCGGGGGTGATGAAGGACATAGAAAATTATTGTTCCTCCTGCCCTGTGTGTCAGAGGTCGGCCCCGATGCCACATTTCCGTAGCCCGCTGGTCCCTCTACCCATCATTGAGGTCCCGTTTGAGAGGATCGCCATGGATTTGGTAGGTCCTATAATCAAGTCCGCTAGGGGGCACCAGTACATATTAGTTATAATGGACTATGCCACCCGTTATCCAGAAGCGATCCCTCTCCGAAATACCTCGGCCAAAACCATAGCCAAAGAGCTATCTCTTGTGTTTAGCCGGGTGGGTATTTGTAAAGAACTGCTTACGGACCAAGGTACACCCTTTATGTCCCGGGTTATGAAGGAGCTGTGTAAATTGTTCAAAGTGACGCAATTACGTACATCTGTGTATCACCCCCAAACCGATGGGCTGGTTGAAAGATTCAACAAAACCCTAAAACAAATGTTGAAGAAAGTGGTGGATAGAGATGGAAAGGATTGGGACTGTCTACTTCCTTATCTGATGTTTGCTATTAGGGAGGTGCCCCAATCCTCTACGGGATTCTCCCCCTTTGAGTTACTGTATGGGAGACACCCAAGAGGGCTGTTGGATATTGCCAAGGAAACTTGGGAAAGTGAGAGTTCTCCCCACAGGAGTGTGATTGAGCATGTCGCCCTGATGCAAGACCGAATTGCACAGGTAATGCCCATCGTGAAGGAACATTTGGCCCAAGCGCAGTTAGCACAGCAGAGAGTGTACAACCGTGGAGCCAAGATAGGATACTGGTACTTGTCCCTACGGTTGAAAGTAAATTCCTTGCCAAATGGCAAGGCCCCTACGAGATAATGGAAAAAGTGAGCGAAGTGAATTACAAGGTCAGACAACCAGGAAGGCGAAAGCCCGAACAGATCTATCACGTTAATCTGTTGAAAGCCTGGAGGGATAGAGAGTCCCTAGTCGCAGACACTTGGTCACCAGCTCAAACTGGTTGCGTGATTCCTGAGGTTGGAATAGCAGCTGCCTTGTCACAACCCCAACAACAGGAGGTTAAGGAGTTTGTGCTTCGCAACAAGGAGGTATTCTCTGAGCTGCCGGGACAAACATCTGGGGTAGAGCATGACATCATTACCCCGCCCGGTGAAAGGGTGAAGTTAAAACCCTATCGGATCCCAGAGGCCCGACGGGAGGCAATACGGGAGGAAGTACAGAAAATGCTGAACTTAGGGGTGATAGAGGAGTCCCAAAGTGATTGGTCTAGTCCCATTGTGTTGGTGCCTAAACCGGATGGGAGCTGGCGATTTTGTAACGATTTTCGTCAGTTGAACAAAGTTACAAAATTTGACACCTACCCCATGCCACGTATAGATGAGTTGATCGACCGGCTGGGAACAGCCCGATACATGACGACTCTTGACCTCACAAAAGGGTATTGGCAAATCCCCCTGGCCAAATTGGCCAAAGAGAAAACCGCATTTGTAACCCCAGACGGGGCGTTCCAATATAAAAGAATGCCGTTCGGGTTACAGAATGCGCCGGCCACATTCCAGCGGAAAATGGACCAGATGCTGAGGCCCCATCGGAAGTATGCTGCGGCTTACCTGGATGACGTAATTGTCCATAGCACAGATTGGGCCTCACATCTGCCAAAAGTGCAAGCAGTCCTGGACTCTGTTCGGGAAGCGGGGTTTACGGCTAACCCCAAGAAGTGTACCATTGGGCAGGAGGAGGCCAAATATCTTGGGTACACCATTGGGAGGGGAGTAATAAAACCCCAACTCAACAAAGTCGAGGCCATCCAGAGTTGGCCACGTCCCAACAGCAAGAAGCAGGTACGAGCCTTTCTGGGATTATCGGCGATTCATTCCCCACTTTGCCTCTAAGGCTGTGCCCCTAACCAACCTAACGAAGGGGAAAGGGTCGGTCATGATTAAATGGACCCCCGAGGCTGAGGCAGCATTCCAATTCTTGAAACAAGCCTTATGTAGCCAGCCAGTGTTGTACTCACCCGACTTCTCTAAAGACTTTGTCGTACAAAGTGATGCGTCAGATGTGGGGTTAGGAGCAGTATTGTCCCAGGTCTGGAACGGGGAAGAGCACCCAGTCATTTACCTCAGCAGGAAGTTGAAGTCCCATGAGGTAAATTACGCCACCGTTGAAAAGGAGTGTTTAGCGGTGAAGTGGGCTCTAGATTCCCTTCGGTACTACCTGCTAGGTAGGCACTTTGACATGGTTACGGATCACGCTCCATTAAAGTGGATGGCTCAAAACAAGGAAACAAATAGAAGAGTGAATAGGTGGTTCCTGGCCCTCCAGGAATTCAACTTTACAGTAAAGCATCGCCCTGGTGTTCAAATGGGGAATGTGGATGCTTTGTCTCAAGTACATGAATGCCTGATTGCTGGTGTTCCAACCCCGAGGTTAAAACAAGAGGGGGGGTATGTGACAGCAGGAAGGTAAAGTCACCTGGTTGCATCCAGGGGGGTAGATATATTTCGCCCAGATTCAGGCTTTACGCCGACTTGTACAACTAGGTGGAGAGTTGTATAAGGCTAGTGGGCTCATGGATGACTCATACCTCTAGGGAGAGTGTGGGGCGTCGTACAGACAGGGAGTTGATGAGGCCAGCTGAAGCTTGTCAGCTCATTTAGGCCTCTATAAGAACTCCCAGATTCATTAGGTGTCAGCTCATGCCTGGAACCAGACCTGTGTGGACTGTCTAGGGAGAGTGAACCCCTGTGCGGTGAGAAAAAGCCTGTGTGGCTATTTGCTTGGACATTTAAAACCAGGGACTTAGGGACTAGGACAGCACTAGGCTGATCCCAGTTGTTAGTTAGGAAACCTGTATGTTTAGTCAGAGGTCAACTTGACCAGGATTTATTTTGGTTATGTTTCTTTTGCTTTGCTGTGTTTTGTCACTGTAAATAGAAAATAAACCGCACCTTTTTGATTTTGAAAACCACAACCTCCGTTTGCTGGGCCTGTTTTGTGTGGGGAGCCCATCCCGGGGGGTCACACACACCCGCTGCCGAGCTAACCCCCTCACAATATATATATATTTTTTTTTTTCTTCTCTTGCTCTTTTTTGTTTTTTCTTTATGTACAGACATTGAAATGTATGTTTACCTGCTATTGTCCTTCACTGAGTTTCTGAGCCTCTAATTTGTAGGATTACACCTGATTTGTATTTTGATAACTTAATGACTGCCTTTTGTGACTGCCTCAACTTTCAATAAAGGCCAACCTTGTTGTTAAAAATAAAACCACTTGTATTTCCAATTTATGTGAGTCTTTCTTCCTGATGTCTGTCAAATTGAAGTTAACTGTTTAGTTTATCATATTCATAGACTTCCGAAGCTGTGATCCACGCCAACCATTATAGTTACACTGCCTAAAGCATTACACTATCCCACTGACACCAATATTCCGGAAAATTACTCTATCCTGGGGGCTACTGAAACCAATGATTTGGAGAGTTACTCCACCCCGATGGCCATTATTTTAGATACCAATGATTGAGGGGCTATTCCATTTTGTGGTCAGTATCCCACTGACACTAATGACTTGGGGAGCTATTCTTCCCCGGTGGCCACTATCCCACTGACACCCATAATTTCGGGAGCTACTCTTTCCTCTGGGCCACTATTCTACAGACACCAATGTTTTTGAGAGCTATTCTCCCCTGGGCGCCATTCTTCCACTGACACCAATGATCTGGAGAGCTACTCTGCTCTTGAGGCCACTCTTCCACTTACACCAGTGATTTGGAGAACTACTCTATCCTGGGGGCCAACACCCCATTAACACCAATGATTTAAGGAGCTATTCTACTCTGAGGGCCACTATTTCACTGATATTAATTATAGAGGAGCTATTCTATCTTGTGACCACTATCCCCGTGACACCAATGACTTGGGGAGCTATTCTTTCTCGGTGGCCACTATCCCACTGACACCCATAATTTGGGGAGCTACTCTTGTTTGGGGGCCACTATTCCACTGACCCCAATGATTTGGAGAGCTATTCTCCCCTGGGGGCCACTCTTCCACTGACATCAATGATTTGGAGAGCTATTCTCCCCTGGGGGCCACTCTTCCACTGACATCAATGATTTGGAGAGCTACTTTACTCTTGAGGCCACTATTCCACTGACACCAGTGATTTGGAGAACTACTCTATCCTGGGTGCCACTATCTCATTTACACCAATGATTTAAGGAGCTCCTCTACCCTGGGGGTCACTATTTTACTGCTAATAATTATGGAGGAGCTATTCTATCTTGTGACCACTATCCCCGTGACACCAATGACTTGGGTAGCTATTTTTCCCTGTTGGCCACTATCCCACTGACACCAACGATTTGGGAAGCTACTGTGCTCTGGGGCCCCCTGTCCCACTGACACTAATATTTTGGGGAGCTACTCTAGCCTGTGGGCCACTATTCCACTGACACCAATAATTTGGAGAGCTTCTCTACCCCGGTGGACGCTATTTCTCTGACACCAATGATTTGGGGAGTTTTTTTTTTGTTGACCACTATCCAAATTAAACCAATAATATGGGGATTTATTCTTTCCCAGTGGTCACTATCTCACTGACACCAATGATTTGAAGAGCTACTCTACTCTGGAGGCAACTCTTCCACCAATACCACTGATGGAAGGGCAATTCTAACTTGTGGCCACTTTCCCACTGACACCAATGACCTGAAGAACTATTATTGCCTGGGGGCCACTATCTCACTGATACCAATGATTTTCAGAGCTACTTTACCCTGAGGGCCACTATTTCACTGACACTAATGATTTGGAGAGCTAATCTACTCTGGGGGCCACTATTCCACTTATACCAATAACGGAGGGCTATTCTATCTTGTGGCCACTATCCAACTGCCACTAATTATTTGGAGAGCTACTCCATCCTGAGGGCCACTATCCCACTGACACCAGTGATTTGGGCAGCAGTTTTTCCTGGTGGTCACTTTCCCATTGACACCATTGAATAAGGGGTTATTCTCCCCTGAGGGGCCACAATGCCACTAACACCAGTAATCTGCGGATTATTCTCCCTATTTAAGACCATTTAAATACTGTGAGGGGGTTAGCTCGGCAGCGGGTGTGTGTGACCCCCGGGATGGGCTCCCCACACAAAAACAGGCCCAGCAAACGGAGGTTGTGGTTTTCAAAATCAAAAAAGGTGCGGTTTATTTTCTATTTACAGTGACAAAACACAGCAAAGCCAAAAGAAACATAAACAAAATAAATCCTGGTCAACTTGACCTCTGACTAAACATACAGGTTTCCTAACTAACAACTGGGATCAGCCTAGTGCTGTCCTAGTCCCTAAGTCCCTGGTTTTAAATGTCCAAGCAAATAGCCACACAGGCTTTGTCTCACCGCACAGGGGTTCACTCTCCCTAGACAGTCCACACAGGTCTGGTTCCAGGCATGAGCTAACATCTAATGAAGCTGGGAGTTCTTATAGAGGCCTAAATGAGCTGACAAGCTTCAGCTGGTCTCATCAACTCCCTGTCTGCACGACGCCCCACACTCTCCCTAAACATATGAGTCATCCATGAGCCCACTAGCCTTAGCTGGGCTTATACAACTCTCCACCTAGTTGTATAAGTCGGCGTAAAGCCTGAATCTGGGCGAAATATATCTACCCCCCTGGATGCAACCAGGTGACTTTACCTTCCTGCTGTCACATACCCCCCCCTCTTGTTTTAACCTCGGGGTTGGAACACCAGCAATCAGGCATTCATGTACTCGAGACAAAGCATCCACATTCCCCATTTGAACGCCAGGGCGATGCTTTACTGTGAAGTTGAATTCCTGGAGGGCCAGGAACCACCTATTCACTCTTCTATTTGTTTCCTTGTTTTGAGCCATCCACTTTAACGGAGCGTGATCCGTAACCATGTCAAAGTGCCTACCTAGCAGGTAGTACCGAAGGGAATCTAGAGCCCACTTCACCGCTAAACACTCCTTTTCAACGGTGGCGTAATTTACCTCATGGGACTTCAACTTCCTGCTGAGGTAAATGACTGGGTGCTCTTCCCCGTTCCAGACCTGGGACAATACTGCTCCTAACCCCACATCTGACGCATCACTTTGTACGACAAAGTCTTTAGAGAAGTCGGGTGAGTACAACACTGGCTGGCTACATAAGGCTTGTTTCAAGAATTGGAATGCTGCCTCAGCCTCGGGGGTCCATTTAATCATGACCGACCCTTTCCCCTTCGTTAGGTTGGTTAGGGGCACAGCCTTAGAAGCAAAGTGGGGAATGAATCGCCGATAATACCCAGCGATTCCCAGAAAGGCTCGTACCTGCTTCATGCTGTTGGGACGTGGCCAACTCTGGATGGCCTCGACTTTGTTGAGTTGGGGTTTTATTACTCCCCTCCCAATGGTGTACCCAAGATATTTGGCCTCCTCCTGCCCAATGGTACACTTCTTGGGGTTAGCCGTAAACCCCGCTTCCCGAACAGAGTCCAGGACTGCTTGCACTTTTGGCAGATGTGAGGCCCAATCTGTGCTATGGACAATTACGTCATCCAGGTAAGCCGCAGCATACTTCCGATGGGGCCTCAGCATCTGGTCCATTTTCCGCTGGAATGTGGCCGGCGCATTCTGTAACCCGAACGGCATTCTTTTATATTGGAACGCCCCGTCTGGGGTTACAAATGCGGTTTTCTCTTTGGCCAATTTGGCCAGGGGGATTTGCCAATACCCTTTTGTGAGGTCAAGAGTCGTCATGTATCGGGCTGTTCCCAGCCGGTCGATCAACTCATCTATACGTGGCATGGGGTAGGTGTCAAATTTTGTAACTTTGTTCAACTGACGAAAATCGTTACAAAATCGCCAGCTCCCATCCGGTTTAGGCACCAACACAATGGGACTAGACCAATCACTTTGGGACTCCTCTATCACCCCTAAGTTCAGCATTTTCTGTACTTCCTCCCGTATTGCCTCCCGTCGGGCCTCTGGGATCCGATAGGGTTTTAACTTCACCCTTTCACCGGGCGGGGTAATGATGTCATGCTCTACCCCAAATGTTTGTCCCGGCAGCTCAGAGAATACCTCCTTGTTGCGAAGCACAAACTCCTTAACCTCCTGTTGTTGGGGTTGTGACAAGGTGGCTGCTATTCCAACCTCAGGAATCACGCAACCAGTTTGAGCTGGTGACCAAGTGTCTGCGACTAGGGACTCTCTATCCCTCCAGGCTTTCAACAGATTAACGTGATAGATCTGTTCGGGCTTTCGCCTTCCTGGTTGTCTGACCTTGTAATTCACTTCGCTCACTTTTTCCATTATCTCGTAGGGGCCTTGCCATTTGGCAAGGAATTTACTTTCAACCGTAGGGACAAGTACCAGTATCCTATCCCCCGGGGAAAAGGTACGGGTCTTGGCTCCACGGTTGTACACTCTCTGCTGTGCTAACTGCGCTTGGGCCAAATGTTCCTTCACGATGGGCATTACCTGTGCAATTCGGTCTTGCATCAGGGCGACATGCTCAATCACACTCCTGTGGGGAGAACTCTCACTTTCCCAAGTTTCCTTGGCAATATCCAACAGCCCTCTTGGGTGTCTCCCATACAGTAACTCAAAGGGGGAGAATCCCGTAGAGGATTGGGGCACCTCCCTAATAGCAAACATCAGATAAGGAAGTAGACAGTCCCAATCCTTTCCATCTCTATCCACCACTTTCTTCAACATTTGTTTTAGGGTTTTGTTGAATCTTTCAACCAGCCCATCGGTTTGGGGGTGATACACAGATGTACGTAATTGCGTCACTTTGAACAATTTACACAGCTCCTTCATAACCCGGGACATAAAGGGTGTACCTTGGTCCGTAAGCAGTTCTTTACAAATACCCACCCGGCTAAACACAAGAGATAGCTCTTTGGCTATGGTTTTGGCCGAGGTATTTCGGAGAGGGATCGCTTCTGGATAACGGGTGGCATAGTCCATTATAACTAATATGTACTGGTGCCCCCTAGCGGACTTGATTATAGGACCTACCAAATCCATGGCGATCCTCTCAAACGGGACCTCAATGATGGGTAGAGGGACCAGCGGGCTACGGAAATGTGGCATCGGGGCCGACCTCTGACACACAGGGCAGGAGGAACAATAATTTTCTATGTCCTTCATCACCCCCGGCCAATAGAATCTCTGTAATACCCTCTCTCGGGTTTTCTCTGTCCCCAGATGACCTCCAAGAATGTGCCCATGGGCCAACTCCAACACCAACTTCCTGTAAGGTTTGGGCACCACAAGCTGCTCAACGGTTTCTTCTGCCCTTTTTGCCACCCGATACAGTAGGTCCTTCTCTACGCTGAAGTATGGGTAAGTGCAGGTATTATCTGGGTTCACTAACTCGCCATCTATTTTCACTACGTTTTCCCGTGCCTTTATTAGGGCGGGGTCTTTCAACTGTTCTGTGGCAAAGTTTTCCCTGTGAACCTCAAGATCAGAAAACTCCACAGACGGTAGGTTTTCGTCTGAGGAGGTGGGCTCCTCTCCAGTTTCTTGAGTCTCCCCTGCCAATACTGATAAGGGAAATTCCGGAGAGTCCTCACCACTCTCAGGGGAGTTCTGGCTATCCCATTCCTGGTACATAGGGGCACCAGTGGGGGGCTCAGGATCATCCCACAGTTCCCAGAACTTCGGAAAATCCCTTCCCACAATGGCGTCATGCGGTAACTGAGATACTAAGCCCACTGGATGAGAGAGGGTACCTTTGGGGGTCTCGAAACACACTGTAGTCATTGGATACTCTCGGGTGTCCCCATGCACACAAATAACAGCTACCTTGCTATTCCCAGAGACCTCTGTTTTAACTAACTCAGCCTTTATCAGGGTCACAAGGCTACCTGAATCCAGCAATACCACAACATTTCTACCATTAACACACATTTTGCATAAATGTTTCTCAGTTCCTCGAATGGCAGTGCATGCGACTGTCGCACACAGCGACTGACGTCTGCCCGTCAGAAAGTCACACTGCATGGGTTCCTCCACAACCGGGCAATTGGCTGCAATATGTCCCGCTTGCCGGCAGCGGTAGCAAACGATCCTTCTTGCCGCCTCTTGAGCCGCTGATTTCCCAGGCTGTTCTCGCCAAACTTGGGGTAGAGCTCCCACCCTCTCACTCTCTCCACCCTCACCCCTTGGAATCCTCTTATCCGCCCCTGGGGATGGTCTGGTCTTAGGGTGGAAAGTCCGAGTGTCTCTGGAAGAGGCCGTCAGGTTCTCTGTAGCCAAGTATTTCTCCACACGATCCACAAGACCATCGGCCGTCTCTGGGTCTCCATGGCTTACCCACTTTTGGATGGCAGTAGGAAGAGCTCTCAAAAACCGATCCATTACAACACGTTCCACAATCTTTGGTGCGGACAAAGTCTCTGGCTGTAGCCACTTTCTGCTCAGGTGAATGAGATCATACATTTGAGACCTGGGGGGTTTTCCAAGCTGGAAAGTCCAGTTATGCACACGCTGAGCCCGGACAGCCTGGGTGACACCCAGCCTTGCCAATATCTCAGCTTTTAGCATCACATAGTCTTTTGCTTGGTCAGGCTCTAGGTCATAGTAAGCCTTCTGCGATTCACCAGTTAACAGAGGAGCCACCAGTCCAGCCCACTGCTCCTCAGGCCACTTTTCTCTTTCAGCAGTCCTTTCAAATGTGGTCAAAAATACCTCTGGATCATCCTCTCCAGTCATTTTTGTCAATAAACGACTCACCCCAAAGGACGCGGTATTAGTGGGACGGCTTTCCTCACTGGTCTGCGGACGTTGCTGCATTACTGCTTCCATTTGTTGTAGTCTCTGCTCTTGCTTCTGTAACAGGTCTATGAAGCGGGCCTCAGATTGCTGCTGGGCTTGTTGCTGAGCTTCCAGACTCTGTTGGTGAGCTTGCTGCTGGGCTGCAAGGCTCTGTTGATGAGCTTGCTGCTGGGCTGCGAAGTTCTGTTGTTGAGCTGCAAGGCTCTGTTGATGAGCTGCAAGGCTCTTTTGCAAACCTGCATTTGTCTGCTGTTGATTGGCATTTGCTAGAGCCAGCTGCTTCAGTATCTCCTCCATGCTGGCTTAAAAAAAACTGCCCGCATTCTCCACCAACTGTGAGGGGGTTAGCTCGGCAGCGGGTGTGTGTGACCCCCGGGATGGGCTCCCCACACAAAAACAGGCCCAGCAAACGGAGGTTGTGGTTTTCAAAATCAAAAAAGGTGCGGTTTATTTTCTATTTACAGTGACAAAACACAGCAAAGCCAAAAGAAACATAAACAAAATAAATCCTGGTCAACTTGACCTCTGACTAAACATACAGGTTTCCTAACTAACAACTGGGATCAGCCTAGTGCTGTCCTAGTCCCTAAGTCCCTGGTTTTAAATGTCCAAGCAAATAGCCACACAGGCTTTGTCTCACCGCACAGGGGTTCACTCTCCCTAGACAGTCCACACAGGTCTGGTTCCAGGCATGAGCTAACATCTAATGAAGCTGGGAGTTCTTATAGAGGCCTAAATGAGCTGACAAGCTTCAGCTGGTCTCATCAACTCCCTGTCTGCACGACGCCCCACACTCTCCCTAAACATATGAGTCATCCATGAGCCCACTAGCCTTAGCTGGGCTTATACAACTCTCCACCTAGTTGTATAAGTCGGCGTAAAGCCTGAATCTGGGCGAAATATATCTACCCCCCTGGATGCAACCAGGTGACTTTACCTTCCTGCTGTCACAATACATATTTTGCATAATTGGATTATGTGAGTGTAAACATTTTCCCCCATTGGGTACATGGAAGGACTTGGAAGGATGCCAGGCCTTAGTCCCATGGAGGGTGAGGACCCCTGACTTAGAGCACTTGCTTTATTAAAGTGAAAAGTGAATAGGGGTGAGCTGAGATTCAGGTTGAACCGAGTTCAGGGAAAACTGTCAAATGACAGCAGGCTGCCGTCCCAATCAGCTGGGGCCATGGAACTCCCAGCCTAGCATGTAACAATATTGACACATGGCCAATGGTCATGGTCAATGACATTGTCCTAATTAGTGATGAGCCGAACACCCCCGGGTTCGGTTCGCACCAGAACCCGCGAACGGACCGAAAGTTCGAACGAACATTAGAACCCTATTAAATACAATGGATGCGAACGTTCGAATTCTAAAGTGCTAATTATAACAACTATTATGCATGTTATTGTCCTAAAAAGGGTTTGGGAACCCGGGTTGTGCACCAGGGGACATGTATCAATGCAAAAAGAAGTTTTAAAAACGGTCGTTTTTCGGGAGCAGTCATTTTAATGATGCATAAAGTGAAAAAAAAAAAGTCAAATATTCCTTTAAATATCGTACCTGGGGGGTGTCTAAAGTATGCCTGTGAAGTGCCACGTGTTTCCCGTGTTTAGAACTGTCCCTGCACAAAATGACACTTCTAAAGGAAAAAAAAGCCATTTAAAACTGCTTGCGGCTTTAATGTAATGTCTGGTCCCGGTAATATGGATGAAATTCTTTAAGAAAAATGGCATAGCTACCCCATGACCCCCCCCCTACCCCAGCCCATTACCAGCCCCTTTGGGTCTTGTATGGATATTAAGGGGAACCCCGCACATAAAATAAAAAAGGCCCTATATACTCTGAACAGCCCTATACAGGCGGTGCATACAAGACAGGGACTGTAGGTTTGTTCTTATGTAGAGTCTGTTTGTAATTTTGAACAGGTACATTGTTGAAGTGTAGCTCCAGACCAAAAATCTATTTTTAAACTTTTTGGAAAACATAGGTAAGGGTTATCACCCCTGTAACATTTGTTTTGCTGTCTGTGCCCCTGTTCAGAACATTTCACCTCACTTTCCGTCCCAATGACAACTGTTTTTGAAATGTGGTGTTTTTCTTGAAACAAGGATTGCTGATAAAGCATCAGTACAGAGGAGACACCTTTCTCCCATATTTATTCTTACAGGAGAGAATTTTCCTTCCTAGTGGTAGATTTCCTCTCACTTCCTGTTGTCTTCTTGCGTTTGCAAGTAGGAGTCGTTTGTAAGTTGGATGTTTGAAAGTAGGGACCTGCCGTATATACTCTGCAGAAATAGGCCCCTTAGTTGTTGGTGTTGGCACAACACTGTAAGCACTCACAGTTACTCTTGGTTGGTGCTGGAACGCCCTGCTGTCAACTATTATATCAGGAATTTTAATTACATATAATTGTTGAACAGTGGTAGTAAAAATTGGGCCTTTGATGGTGGTGCTGGTGCCACAACACTGTAAGCCCTGACAGTTACTCTTGGTGGGTGCAGCAATGGGCCCTGCTGTGAATTATTAGATCAAGAATTGTAATTACATGCCCCTGTTGAACAGGGGCTGAAAAATTGGGCCTTAGGCACTGGTGGCACAACACTGCAACCCCTCACAGATACTGTACTTGGAGCACAGCAATGAGCCCTGTTGCAAAGTATTGCTTCAAAAATTGTAATTACACGCCCCTGTTAAACAGGGGCTGAAAAATTGGGCGTTAGGCACTGGTGGCACAACACTGCAACTCCTCACAGATACTGTACTTGGAGCACAGCAATGAGCCCTGTTGCAAAGTATTGCTTCAAAAATTGTAATTACACGCCCCTGTTAAACAGGGGCTGAAAAATTGGGCGTTAGGCACTGGTGGCACAACACTGCAACTCCTCACAGATACTGTACTTGGAGCACAGCAATGAGCCCTGTTGCAAAGTATTGCTTCAAAAATTGTAATTACACGCCCCTGTTAAACAGGGGCTGAAAAATTGGGCGTTAGGCACTGGTGGCGGCACCCATAAACAAAAATGATCTTACAAGCTATCATCATCAATCGTATCATTGAGGACTCGGAGGAGGAGGATAGCCAGTCAACATAACAGCACAGGCACTCAGCATCAGCATCAGTCTTGAAGGGATGTGACATGTTAAAATCAATTAGTCTGTTATATCAGCATCAGGTGTGTGGTAGCTGGTGGTGATCCAAGACTGGTTCATCTTGATGAAAGTCAGTCGATCAACCGAGTCGGTGGACAGGCGCACCCTGTGATCCGTGACAAATCCTCCAGCAGCACTGAATGTGCGTTCCGAAAGAACGCTGGATGCAGGACAGGCCAGTAGCTCAATTGCATACTGTGCAAGCTCTGGCCAGTGATCCATCCTCAAGACCCAGTAAGCCAGAGGATTTTCGGTGGGGAAGGTGTCCAAGTCTGACCTTGCCCCTAGATATTCCTGCACCATGTTTATCAGACGCTGGCGATGGTTGCTGGAACCGATCATACTTTGGGGCTGCGGACTAAAGAATTGTCTGAACGCATCGGTCAGACGGCCACCTTCCCCACCGCTCCTTCTTTGACTGGCCGAAGCCTCAGCAACTCGTTGTCCAGGACCAGGAGTTTGCAACCTCCCAGTCTCTGGGAACGCGTTGCACAGACCTTTCTGCAAGGCCTCCCGGAGTTGTCTCATCCTCTGCTCCCTCTGCGACGGTAACATAAGGTCCGCAACCTTACCCTTGTACCGTGGATCAAGGAGAGTGGCCAGCCAGTAATGGTCCCTCTCCTTGATCCGAAGAATACGAGGATCCTTCCGCAGACTTTGCAGGATCAGGGAGGCCATGCAGCGTAGGTTTGCTGAGGCATTCGCTCCGGAGTCCTCTGGGTCACTAAGGACGACATGATCCGCAGCCACCTCCTCCCAGCCACGTACAAGTCCACTGGTTTCTTGGGACTGTAAATCATCCCTAAAAGACTGCTGCTGATGATGCTGAGTGCCAGCCTCCACCTCCATGCTGACACAATCCTCCTCCTCCTCCTCCTCCTCCTCCTCCTCTTCCTGTGCGATGGGTGGGACAGAAGGAACACTGTCTGGGTAAAGGGGGCCTTGAGAGGCAAGGAAGTCCTCCTCTTCCTGCCTCTGTTCTGCCTCAAGTGCCCTGTCCATTATTCCACGCAGCGTGTGCTCCAACAGGTGGACAAGAGGTACAGTGTCACTGATGCATGCACTGTCACTGCTCACCATCCTCGTGGCCTCCTCAAATGGTGCCAGGACAGTGCATGCATCCCTGATCATGCCCCACTGGCGTGGAGAAAAAAAACCAAGCTCCCCTGACCCTGTCCTGGTGCCGTAGTCGCACAGGTACTCATTGATGGCCCTCTGCTGCGTGTGCAGCCGCTGCAGCATGGCCAACGTTGAGTTCCACCTGGTGGGCATGTCACATATAAGGCGGTTCTTGGGCAGGTTCAACTCCTTTTGCAGCTCAGCCAGGCGAGCACTGGCATTATAAGATCTGCGGAAATGCACACAGACTTTCCTGGCCTGCCTCAGGACATCCTGTAAGCCCGGGTACCTGCCCAAGAAGCGCTGCACCACCAGGTTAAGGACGTGAGCCACACAGGGCACATGGGTCAGTTGTCCCTGTCGGAGGGCGGAGAGGAGGTTGGTGCCATTGTCGCAAACCACCATTCCTGGCTTAAGCTGGCGTGGCGTCAACCACCTCTCGGCCTGGCCCTGCAGAGCAGACAGGACCTCTGCCCCAGTGTGGCTTCTGTCCCCCAAACACACCAGCGCAAGCACGGCATGGCATCTTTTTGCCTGCGTACTTGCGTAGCCCCGTGAACGGCTACGGAGCACCGCTGGTTCATAGGACAAACCACAGGAAGAGGCCATGGAGGAAGAAGAAGAGGAGGGGGGGAGGAGAGAGGTGTGTCACAACCAGTAGTAGCATTTTGGAGGCGTGGCGGTGGGACAACCTCCAACACTACTGCACCTTGTCCTGAATCCTTCCCAGCTGCCAAAAGAGTGACCCAATGGGCCGTGAAAGAAAGGTAACGTCCCTGTCCATGCCTGCTGGACCATGAGTCAGCGGTAATATGCACCTTACCGCTGACCGCCCTGTCCAGCGAGGCCAAGACATTGCCTTCCACATGCCGGTAGAGAGCCGGAATAGCCTTCCGTGAGAAAAAGTGGCGTTTGGGAACCTGCCACTGAGGAACTGCACATTGCACAAACTCACGGAAGGGGGCCGAGTCTACCAACTGAAAAGGCAGCAGTTGAAGCGCTAGCAATTTAGCCAAGCTAGCATTCAACCGCTGGGCATGTGGATGGCTGGGAGTGAACTTCTTTCGACGGTCCAGCAGCTGGGGCAGGGAAATTTGCCTGCTAGAATCGGACGTCGGTGTACTGCTAGCAGAGTGGGCGCAAGTACTTGGCTGTGACACACCTAATTCTACACCTTCATTCCTCTCAGTGCATGTTTCAGAGAGGACTGAAGTTATAGTGGGGTTGGAGATCCCAGCTGATGCGGTGCAAGGAGAGGTCCGCTTTGTTCTTTGGTGTGGGTCTTTGAGGTAGGCTTGCCAACGAGCTGCATGGCAGGTCAACATATGTCTGGTCAGGCATGTGGTACCCAAGCGGCTGATGTTTTGGCCACGCGATATACGCTTGAGACATATGTTGCAAACAGCAGCTGTGCGATCTGATGCACTAGCCTCAAAAAAGGCCCACACCAAAGAACTTTTTGAATGACGGGCAGAGGCAGCGCCCTGCACAGGCGGAGCTCTGCGGTGTGATTCCGTCGGTGTACTGCCCTTACGCTGGCCACCAAAGGGCATCCTGCCTCGTTGGAGATGTGCCTCCTCCTCATCCTCCTCCTCCTCCTCTCTCCTATTAGGCACCCACGTGGAGTCAGTGACCTCATCATCCCCTCCCTCCTCATCACTGGAGCCAATCTGGCAGTATGCTGCAGCTGCTGGAACATGACTGCCAGATTGGTGTCCTTCTTGAGCATCCCCTCTGTCTGCTCTCACGCTACTGCCTTCCTCTAGCTGGGTTTCATCATCAGACCCTTCGAAACGCTGGGCATCCTCCTGGAGCATGTACCCAACACTGTGCTGAAACAGTTCGGGGGACTCCTCAGGAGGAGGACATGGTGGGTCTAGGGAAGGAGTGACTGATGATGAGTCTGACATTGATACCAGGGAAGACGACGCTTTGGCAGCTGCTTTTCCAGTACCCTGAGCCTGGGTGAGAGAGGATGAGGAGGAGGAGGAGGGCTTGGTCATCCACTCTACCAAGTCTTCGGCATGATGTGGCTCAACATGTCCAGCTGCCGAAAAGAAGGACAAGCGTGTCCCATGGCCATGTGCTGATGACAATGCACCGCGTCCACGACCAGCACTGTTGCCCCCAGACACAGAGCCTGCTTGCCCTCTTTTATTGCCTCCTGACTGTCTGCCTCTCCTTGTTTGCCTTCCAGACATTCTAATAGATGGCCTGCAGGGAGATGGGAAAAAAGCAATAAGGGCTACCTTCAGGTGTCCTTCTCTGTCCCTTGAAACAAGGACTTTCACAGTGAAAGAAACTGACACTCTCCCTACCTACAGTTTTCTGTCCCTAGAAAAAATGTTTTTTTTAATCACAATATAGCACAAGGACAATTCACTCACTGTCCTTACAGGTCCCTGGAAACAAGGACTTGCCGAGTGAAAGAAAAAAAACACTCTCCCTACCTACAGTTTTCTGTCCCTAGAAAAAATGTTTTTTTTAATCACAATATAACACAAGGACAATTCACTCACTGTCCTTCCAGGTCCCTGGAAACAAGGACTTGCAGAGTGAAATAAACTGACACTCTCCCTACCTACAGTTTTCTGTCCCTAGAATAAATGTTTTTTTAAGCACAATATAGCACAAGGACAATTCACTCACTGTCCTTACAGGTCCCTGGAAACAAGGACTTGCAGAGTGAAAGAAAAAAAACACTCTCCCTACCTACAGTTTTCTGTCCCTAGAAAAAATGTTTTTTTTAATCACAATATAACACAAGGACAATTCACTCACTGTCCTTCCAGGTCCCTGGAAACAAGGACTTGCAGAGTGAAATAAACTGACACTCTCCCTACCTACAGTTTTCTGTCCCTAGAATAAATGTTTTTTTTAATCACAATATAGCACAAGGACAATTCAGTCACTGTCCTTCCAGGTCCCTGGAAACAAGGACTTGCAGAGTGAAATAAACTGACACTCTCCCTACCTACAGTTTTCTGTCCCTAGAATAAATGTTTTTTTTAAGCACAATATAGCACAAGGACAATTCACTCACTGTCCTTACAGGTCCCTGGAAACAAGGACTTGCAGAGTGAAAGAAAAAAAACACTCTCCCTACCTACAGTTTTCTGTCCCTAGAAAAAATGTTTTTTTTAATCACAATATAGCACAAGGACAATTCACTCACTGTCCTTACAGGTCCCTGGAAACAAGGACTTGCAGAGTGAAATAAACTGACACTCTCCCTACCTACAGTTTTCTGTCCCTAGAATAAATGTTTTTTTTAATCACAATATAGCACAAGGACAATTCAGTCACTGTCCTTCCAGGTCCCTGGAAACAAGGACTTGCAGAGTGAAATAAACTGACACTCTCCCTACCTACAGTTTTCTGTCCCTAGAATAAATGTTTTTTTTAATCACAATATAGCACAAGGACAATTCACTCACTGTCCTTACAGGTCCCTGGAAACAAGGACTTGCAGAGTGAAAGAAAAAAAACACTCTCCCTACCTACAGTTTTCTGTCCCTAGAAAAAATGTTTTTTTTAATCACAATATAACACAAGGACAATTCACTCACTGTCCTTCCAGGTCCCTGGAAACAAGGACTTGCAGAGTGAAATAAACTGACACTCTCCCTACCTACAGTTTTCTGTCCCTAGAATAAATGTTTTTTTAATCACAATATAGCACAAGGACAATTCAGTCACTGTCCTTCCAGGTCCCTGGAAACAAGGACTTGCAGAGTGAAATAAACTGACACTCTCCCTACCTACAGTTTTCTGTCCCTAGAATAAATGTTTTTTTTAAGCACAATATAGCACAAGGACAATTCACTCACTGTCCTTACAGGTCCCTGGAAACAAGGACTTGCAGAGTGAAAGAAAAAAAACACTCTCCCTACCTACAGTTTTCTGTCCCTAGAAAAAATGTTTTTTTTAATCACAATATAGCACAAGGACAATTCACTCACTGTCCTTACAGGTCCCTGGAAACAAGGACTTGCAGAGTGAAATAAACTGACACTCTCCCTACCTACAGTTTTCTGTCCCTAGAATAAATGTTTTTTTTAATCACAATATAGCACAAGGACAATTCAGTCACTGTCCTTCCAGGTCCCTGGAAACAAGGACTTGCAGAGTGAAATAAACTGACACTCTCCCTACCTACAGTTTTCTGTCCCTAGAAAAAATGTTTTTTTTAATCACAATATAACACAAGGACAATTCACTCACTGTCCTTCCAGGTCCCTGGAAACAAGGACTTGCAGAGTGAAATAAACTGACACTCTCCCTACCTACAGTTTTCTGTCCCTAGAATAAATGTTTTTTTTAATCACAATATAGCACAAGGACAATTCAGTCACTGTCCTTCCAGGTCCCTGGAAACAAGGACTTGCAGAGTGAAATAAACTGACACTCTCCCTCCCTACAGTTTTCTGTCCCTAGAATAAATGTTTTTTTTAAGCACAATATAGCACAAGGACAATTCACTCACTGTCCTTACAGGTCCCTGGAAACAAGGACTTGCAGAGTGAAAGAAAAAAAACACTCTCCCTACCTACAGTTTTCTGTCCCTAGAAAAAATGTTTTTTTTAATCACAATATAGCACAAGGACAATTCACTCACTGTCCTTACAGGTCCCTGGAAACAAGGACTTGCAGAGTGAAATAAACTGACACTCTCCCTACCTACAGTTTTCTGTCCCTAGAATAAATGTTTTTTTTAATCACAATATAGCACAAGGACAATTCAGTCACTGTCCTTCCAGGTCCCTGGAAACAAGGACTTGCAGAGTGAAATAAACTGACACTCTCCCTACCTACAGTTTTCTGTCCCTAGACAAAATGTTTTTTTTAATCACAATATAACACAAGGACAATTCACTCACTGTCCTTCCAGGTCCCTGGAAACAAGGACTTGCAGAGTGAAATAAACTGACACTCTCCCTACCTACAGTTTTCTGTCCCTAGAATAAATGTTTTTTTTAATCACAATATAGCACAAGGACAATTCAGTCACTGTCCTTCCAGGTCCCTGGAAACAAGGACTTGCAGAGTGAAATAAACTGACACTCTCCCTACCTACAGTTTTCTGTCCCTAGAATAAATGTTTTTTTTAAGCACAATATAGCACAAGGACAATTCACTCACTGTCCTTACAGGTCCCTGGAAACAAGGACTTGCAGAGTGAAAGAAAAAAAACACTCTCCCTACCTACAGTTTTCTGTCCCTAGAAAAAATGTTTTTTTTAATCACAATATAGCACAAGGACAATTCACTCACTGTCCTTACAGGTCCCTGGAAACAAGGACTTGCAGAGTGAAATAAACTGACACTCTCCCTACCTACAGTTTTCTGTCCCTAGAATAAATGTTTTTTTTAATCACAATATAGCACAAGGACAATTCAGTCACTGTCCTTCCAGGTCCCTGGAAACAAGGACTTGCAGAGTGAAATAAACTGACACTCTCCCTACCTACAGTTTTCTGTCCCTAGAATAAATGTTTTTTTTAAGCACAATATAGCACAAGGACAATTCACTCACTGTCCTTACAGGTCCCTGGAAACAAGGACTTGCAGAGTGAAAGAAAAAAAACACTCTCCCTACCTACAGTTTTCTGTCCCTAGAAAAAATGTTTTTTTTAATCACAATATAGCACAAGGACAATTCACTCACTGTCCTTACAGGTCCCTGGAAACAAGGACTTGCAGAGTGAAATAAACTGACACTCTCCCTACCTACAGTTTTCTGTCCCTAGAATAAATGTTTTTTTTAATCACAATATAGCACAAGGACAATTCAGTCACTGTCCTTCCAGGTCCCTGGAAACAAGGACTTGCAGAGTGAAATAAACTGACACTCTCCCTACCTACAGTTTTCTGTCCCAAGAAAAAATGTTTTTTTTAATCACAATATAACACAAGGACAATTCACTCACTGTCCTTCCAGGTCCCTGGAAACAAGGACTTGCAGAGTGAAATAAACTGACACTCTCCCTACCTACAGTTTTCTGTCCCTAGAAAAAATGTTTTTTTTAATCACAATATAACACAAGGACAATTCACTCACTGTCCTTCCAGGTCCCTGGAAACAAGGACTTGCAGAGTGAAATAAACTGACACTCTCCCTACCTACAGTTTTCTGTCCCTAGAATAAATGTTTTTTTTAAGCACAATATAGCACAAGGACAATTCACTCACTGTCCTTACAGGTCCCTGGAAACAAGGACTTGCAGAGTGAAAGAAAAAAAACACTCTCCCTACCTACAGTTTTCTGTCCCTAGAAAAAATGTTTTTTTTAAGCACAATATAGCACAAGGACAATTCACTCACTGTCCTTACAGGTCCCTGGAAACAAGGACTTGCAGAGTGAAAGAAACTGACACTCTCCCTACCTACAGTTTTCTGTCCCTAGAATAAATGTTTTTTTAAGCACAATATAGCACAAGGACAATTCACTCACTGTCCTTACAGGTCCCTGGAAACAAGGACTTGCAGAGTGAAAGAAACTGACACTGTCCCTACCTACAGTTTTCTGTCCCTAGAATAAATGTTTTTTTTAAGCACACTATAGCACAAGCACAAAACACACTGACACTCTCCCTACCTATCCTTCTCTTTCCCTAAACTAAAGGAATCCAGGTTAAGCAAGAAAGAAATAACAGTCACTGTCCCTGCCTATGCTGCTCTATCCCTGCTCCGGAACACACTACACTAGGCCGCCGTGCTGGCGGCCTTTTATAGTGTGGGGCGTGTACTAAACACCCTCAGCAATAATTGGCCACAGGCATCCTGCCTGTGGCCAATCATTGCTCTCCTCGCTGCCGGCGCTGTGATTGGCCAAGCATGCGGGGTCACAGTGCATGCTTGGCCAATCACAGCGCCTGGATGACACTGCGATGGCGTAGTGCATTGTGGGCCGTTCGCGTCACTCGAATTTGGCGCGAACGGCCCAAATCGTTCGATCTTCGTCGAACGATCGAACAGCCGATGTTCGAGTCGAACGTATGTTCGACTCGAACACGAAGCTCATCCCTAGTCCTAATATGGTCATGTGGCCATATTAGGTCAAAGATGTCTCCAGCATCCCCACCCCCCACCCAGCATCCCCACCCCCAAGGCAGGGAATCAATGGCCTCAGCTGACTGAGATGGTGGCCTGCTGTCATTTGAGTTTCCCTTGGGTTCGGGCCGAACGTAAAGCGGGATTCCATCCGCAATTTTTTTGTTTTTAAAAGTCAGCAGCTACAAACACTGTAGCTGCTGACTTTTAATAAGGACACTTACCTGTACTAGGCGCCCGCGATGTCGGCCCCTCGATCACTGCAGGTCCCGGCGCCGCCATCCTCACTAAGGGAAACGGGCAGTGTAGCCTTTAGGGATGAGCTTCGTGTTCGAGTCGAACATACGTTCGACTCGAACATTGGCTGTTCGATCGTTCGACGAAGATCGAACGATTTGGGCCGTTCGCGCCAAATTCGAGTGACGCGAACGGCCCACAATGCACTACGCCATCGCAGTGTCATCCAGGCGCTGTGATTGGCCAAGCATGCACTGTGACCCCGCATGCTTGGCCAATCACAGCGCCGGCAGCGAGGAGAGCAATGATTGGCCACAGGCAGGATGCCTGTGGCCAATTATTGCTGAGGGTGTTTAGTACACGCCCCACACTATAAAAGGCCGCCAGCACGGCGGCCTAGTGTAGTGTGTTCCGGAGCAGGGATAGAGTAGCATAGGCAGGGACAGTGACTGTTATTTCTTTCTTGCTTAACCTGGATTCCTTTAGTTTAGGGAAAGAGAAGGATAGGTAGGGAGAGTGTCAGTGTGTTTTGTGCTTCTGCTATAGTGTGCTTAAAAAAAACATTTATTCTAGGGACAGAAAACTCTAGGTAGGGACAGTGTCAGTTTCTTTCACTCTGCAAGTCCTTGTTTCCAGGGACCTGTAAGGACAGTGAGTTAATTGTCCTTGTGCTATATTGTGCTTAAAAAAAACATTTATTCTAGGGACAGAAAACTCTAGGTAGGGACAGTGTCAGTTTCTTTCACTCTGCAAGTCCTTGTTTCCAGGGACCTGTAAGGACAGTGAGTTAATTGTCCTTGTGCTATATTGTGATTAAAAAAAACATTTATTCTAGGGACAGAAAACTCTAGGTAGGGACAGTGTCAGTTTCTTTCACTCTGCAAGTCCTTGTTTCCAGGGACCTGTAAGGACAGTGAGTTAATTTTCCTTGTGCTATATTGTGATTAAAAAAAACATTTTTTCTAGGGACAGAAAACTGTAGGTAGGGAGAGTGTTTTTTTTCTTTCACTCTGCAAGTCCTTGTTTCCAGGGACCTGTAAGGACAGTGAGTTAATTGTCCTTGTGCTATATTGTGCTTAAAAAAAACATTTATTCTAGGGACAGAAAACTCTAGGTAGGGACAGTGTCAGTTTCTTTCACTCTGCAAGTCCTTGTTTCCAGGGACCTGTAAGGACAGTGAGTTAATTGTCCTTGTGCTATATTGTGATTAAAAAAAACATTTATTCTAGGGACAGAAAACTCTAGGTAGGGACAGTGTCAGTTTCTTTCACTCTGCAAGTCCTTGTTTCCAGGGACCTGTAAGGACAGTGAGTTAATTTTCCTTGTGCTATATTGTGATTAAAAAAAACATTTTTTCTAGGGACAGAAAACTGTAGGTAGGGAGAGTGTTTTTTTTCTTTCACTCTGCAAGTCCTTGTTTCCAGGGACCTGTAAGGACAGTGAGTTAATTGTCCTTGTGCTATATTGTGCTTAAAAAAAACATTTATTCTAGGGACAGAAAACTCTAGGTAGGGACAGTGTCAGTTTCTTTCACTCTGCAAGTCCTTGTTTCCAGGGACCTGTAAGGACAGTGAGTTAATTGTCCTTGTGCTATATTGTGATTAAAAAAAACATTTATTCTAGGGACAGAAAACTCTAGGTAGGGACAGTGTCAGTTTCTTTCACTCTGCAAGTCCTTGTTTCCAGGGACCTGTAAGGACAGTGAGTTAATTTTCCTTGTGCTATATTGTGATTAAAAAAAACATTTTTTCTAGGGACAGAAAACTGTAGGTAGGGAGAGTGTTTTTTTTCTTTCACTCTGCAAGTCCTTGTTTCCAGGGACCTGTAAGGACAGTGAGTTAATTGTCCTTGTGCTATATTGTGCTTAAAAAAAACATTTATTCTAGGGACAGAAAACTCTAGGTAGGGACAGTGTCAGTTTCTTTCACTCTGCAAGTCCTTGTTTCCAGGGACCTGTAAGGACAGTGAGTTAATTTTCCTTGTGCTATATTGTGATTAAAAAAAACATTTATTCTAGGGACAGAAAACTCTAGGTAGGGACAGTGTCAGTTTCTTTCACTCTGCAAGTCCTTGTTTCCAGGGACCTGTAAGGACAGTGAGTTAATTTTCCTTGTGCTATATTGTGATTAAAAAAAACATTTTTTCTAGGGACAGAAAACTGTAGGTAGGGAGAGTGTTTTTTTTCTTTCACTCTGCAAGTCCTTGTTTCCAGGGACCTGTAAGGACAGTGAGTTAATTGTCCTTGTGCTATATTGTGCTTAAAAAAAACATTTATTCTAGGGACAGAAAACTCTAGGTAGGGACAGTGTCAGTTTCTTTCACTCTGCAAGTCCTTGTTTCCAGGGACCTGTAAGGACAGTGAGTTAATTTTCCTTGTGCTATATTGTGATTAAAAAAAACATTTATTCTAGGGACAGAAAACTCTAGGTAGGGACAGTGTCAGTTTCTTTCACTCTGCAAGTCCTTGTTTCCAGGGACCTGTAAGGACAGTGAGTTAATTTTCCTTGTGCTATATTGTGATTAAAAAAAACATTTATTCTAGGGACAGAAAACTCTAGGTAGGGACAGTGTCAGTTTCTTTCACTCTGCAAGTCCTTGTTTCCAGGGACCTGTAAGGACAGTGAGTTAATTTTCCTTGTGCTATATTGTGATTAAAAAAAACATTTATTCTAGGGACAGAAAACTCTAGGTAGGGACAGTGTCAGTTTCTTTCACTCTGCAAGTCCTTGTTTCCAGGGACCTGTAAGGACAGTGAGTTAATTGTCCTTGTGCTATATTGTGCTTAAAAAAAACATTTTTTCTAGGGACAGAAAACTCTAGGTAGGGAGAGTGTTTTTTTTTTTTCACTCTGCAAGTCCTTGTTTCCAGGGACCTGTAAGGACAGTGAGTTAATTGTCCTTGTGCTATATTGTGCTTAAAAAAAACATTTATTCTAGGGACAGAAAACTCTAGGTAGGGACAGTGTCAGTTTCTTTCACTCTGCAAGTCCTTGTTTCCAGGGACCTGTAAGGACAGTGAGTTAATTTTCCTTGTGCTATATTGTGATTAAAAAAAACATTTTTTCTAGGGACAGAAAACTGTAGGTAGGGAGAGTGTTTTTTTTCTTTCACTCTGCAAGTCCTTGTTTCCAGGGACCTGTAAGGACAGTGAGTTAATTTTCCTTGTGCTATATTGTGATTAAAAAAAACATTTTTTCTAGGGACAGAAAACTGTAGGTAGGGAGAGTGTTTTTTTTCTTTCACTCTGCAAGTCCTTGTTTCCAGGGACCTGTAAGGACAGTGAGTTAATTGTCCTTGTGCTATATTGTGCTTAAAAAAAACATTTTTTCTAGGGACAGAAAACTGTAGGTAGGGAGAGTGTTTTTTTTTTTTCACTCTGCAAGTCCTTGTTTCCAGGGACCTGTAAGGACAGTGAGTTAATTGTCCTTGTGCTATATTGTGCTTAAAAAAAACATTTATTCTAGGGACAGAAAACTCTAGGTAGGGACAGTGTCAGTTTCTTTCACTCTGCAAGTCCTTGTTTCCAGGGACCTGGAGAGACATTGAGTGAATTGTCCTTGTGCTATATTGTGATTAAAAAAAACATTTATTCTAGGGACAGAAAACTCTAGGTAGGGACAGTGTCAGTTTCTTTCACTGTGAAAGTCCTTGTTTCAAGGGACAGAGAAGGACACCTGAAGGTAGCCCTTATTGCTTTTTTCCCATCTCCCTGCAGGCCATCTATTAGAATGTCTGGAAGGCAAACAAGGAGAGGCAGACAGTCAGGAGGCAATAAAAGAGGGCAAGCAGGCTCTGTGTCTGGGGGCAACAGTGCTGGTCGTGGACGCGGTGCATTGTCATCAGCACATGGCCATGGGACACGCTTGTCCTTCTTTTCGGCAGCTGGACATGTTGAGCCACATCATGCCGAAGACTTGGTAGAGTGGATGACCAAGCCCTCCTCCTCCTCCTCATCCTCTCTCACCCAGGCTCAGGGTACTGGAAAAGCAGCTGCCAAAGCGTCGTCTTCCCTGGTATCAATGTCAGACAAATCATCAGTCACTCCTTCCCTAGACCCACCATGTCCTCCTCCTGAGGAGTCCCCCGAACTGTTTCAGCACAGTGTTGGGTACATGCTCCAGGAGGATGCCCAGCGTTTCGAAGGGTCTGATGATGAAACCCAGCTAGAGGAAGGCAGTAGCGTGAGAGCAGACAGAGGGGATGCTCAAGAAGGACACCAATCTGGCAGTCATGTTCCAGCAGCTGCAGCATACTGCCAGATTGGCTCCAGTGATGAGGAGGGAGGGGATGATGAGGTCAATGACTCCACGTGGGTGCCTAATAGGAGAGAGGAGGAGGAGGAGGATGAGGAGGAGGCACATCTCCAACGAGGCAGGATGCCCTTTGGTGGCCAGCGTAAGGGCAGTACACCGACGGAATCACACCGCAGAGCTCCGCCTGTGCAGGGCGCTGCCTCTGCCCGTCATTCAAAAAGTTCTTTGGTGTGGGCCTTTTTTGAGGCTAGTGCATCAGATCGCACAGCTGCTGTTTGCAACATATGTCTCAAGCGTATATCGCGTGGCCAAAACATCAGCCGCTTGGGTACCACATGCCTGACCAGACATATGTTGACCTGCCATGCAGCTCGTTGGCAAGCCTACCTCAAAGACCCACACCAAAGAACCAAGCGGACCTCTCCTTGCACCGCATCAGCTGGGATCTCCAACCCCACTATAACTTCAGTCCTCTCTGAAACATGCACTGAGAGGAATGAAGGTGTAGAATTAGGTGTGTCACAGCCAAGTACTTGCGCCCACTCTGCTAGCAGTACACCGACGTCCGATTCTAGCAGGCAAATTTCCCTGCCCCAGCTGCTGGACCGTCGAAAGAAGTTCACTCCCAGCCATCCACATGCCCAGCGGTTGAATGCTAGCTTGGCTAAATTGCTAGCGCTTCAACTGCTGCCTTTTCAGTTGGTAGACTCGGCCCCCTTCCGTGAGTTTGTGCAATGTGCGGTTCCTCAGTGGCAGGTTCCCAAACGCCACTTTTTCTCACGGAAGGCTATTCCGGCTCTCTACCGGCATGTGGAAGGCAATGTCTTGGCCTCGCTGGACAGGGCGGTCAGCGGTAAGGTGCATATTACCGCTGACTCATGGTCCAGCAGGCATGGACAGGGACGTTACCTTTCTTTCACGGCCCATTGGGTCACTCTTTTGGCAGCTGGGAAGGATTCAGGACAAGGTGCAGTAGTGTTGGAGGTTGTCCCACCGCCACGCCTCCAAAATGCTACTACTGGTTGTGACACACCTCTCTCCTCCACCCCCTCCTCTTCTTCTTCCTCCATGGCCTCTTCCTGTGGTTTGTCCTATGAACCAGCGGTGCTCCGTAGCCGTTCACGGGGCTACGCAAGTACGCAGGCAAAAAGATGCCATGCCGTGCTTGCGCTGGTGTGTTTGGGGGACAGAAGCCACACTGGGGCAGAGGTCCTGTCTGCTCTGCAGGGCCAGGCCGAGAGGTGGTTGACGCCACGCCAGCTTAAGCCAGGAATGGTGGTTTGCGACAATGGCACCAACCTCCTCTCCGCCCTCCGACAGGGACAACTGACCCATGTGCCCTGTGTGGCTCACGTCCTTAACCTGGTGGTGCAGCGCTTCTTGGGCAGGTACCCGGGCTTACAGGATGTCCTGAGGCAGGCCAGGAAAGTCTGTGTGCATTTCCGCAGATCTTATAATGCCAGTGCTCGCCTGGCTGAGCTGCAAAAGGAGTTGAACCTGCCCAAGAACCGCCTTATATGTGACATGCCCACCAGGTGGAACTCAACGTTGGCCATGCTGCAGCGGCTGCACACGCAGCAGAGGGCCATCAATGAGTACCTGTGCGACTACGGCACCAGGACAGGGTCAGGGGAGCTTGGTTTTTTTTCTCCACGCCAGTGGGGCATGATCAGGGATGCATGCACTGTCCTGGCACCATTTGAGGAGGCCACGAGGATGGTGAGCAGTGACAGTGCATGCATCAGTGACACTGTACCTCTTGTCCACCTGTTGGAGCACACGCTGCGTGGAATAATGGACAGGGCACTTGAGGCAGAACAGAGGCAGGAAGAGGAGGACTTCCTTGCCTCTCAAGGCCCCCTTTACCCAGACAGTGTTCCTTCTGTCCCACCCATCGCACAGGAAGAGGAGGAGGAGGAGGAGGAGGAGGAGGAGGAGGATTGTGTCAGCATGGAGGTGGAGGCTGGCACTCAGCATCATCAGCAGCAGTCTTTTAGGGATGATTTACAGTCCCAAGAAACCAGTGGACTTGTACGTGGCTGGGAGGAGGTGGCTGCGGATCATGTCGTCCTTAGTGACCCAGAGGACTCCGGAGCGAATGCCTCAGCAAACCTACGCTGCATGGCCTCCCTGATCCTGCAAAGTCTGCGGAAGGATCCTCGTATTCTTCGGATCAAGGAGAGGGACCATTACTGGCTGGCCACTCTCCTTGATCCACGGTACAAGGGTAAGGTTGCGGACCTTATGTTACCGTCGCAGAGGGAGCAGAGGATGAGACAACTCCGGGAGGCCTTGCAGAAAGGTCTGTGCAACGCGTTCCCAGAGACTGGGAGGTTGCAAACTCCTGGTCCTGGACAACGAGTTGCTGAGGCTTCGGCCAGTCAAAGAAGGAGCGGTGGGGAAGGTGGCCGTCTGACCGATGCGTTCAGACAATTCTTTAGTCCGCAGCCCCAAAGTATGATCGGTTCCAGCAACCATCGCCAGCGTCTGATAAACATGGTGCAGGAATATCTAGGGGCAAGGTCAGACTTGGACACCTTCCCCACCGAAAATCCTCTGGCTTACTGGGTCTTGAGGATGGATCACTGGCCAGAGCTTGCACAGTATGCAATTGAGCTACTGGCCTGTCCTGCATCCAGCGTTCTTTCGGAACGCACATTCAGTGCTGCTGGAGGATTTGTCACGGATCACAGGGTGCGCCTGTCCACCGACTCGGTTGATCGACTGACTTTCATCAAGATGAACCAGTCTTGGATCACCACCAGCTACCACACACCTGATGCTGATATAACAGACTAATTGATTTTAAAATGTCACATCCCTTCAAGACTGATGCTGATGCTGAGTGCCTGTGCTGTTATGTTGACTGGCTATCCTCCTCCTCCGAGTCCTCAATGATACGATTGATGATGATAGCTTGGAAGATCATTTTTGTTTATGGGTGCCGCCACCAGTGCCTAACGCCCAATTTTTCAGCCCCTGTTTAACAGGGGCGTGTAATTACAATTTTTGAAGCAATACTTTGCAACAGGGCTCATTGCTGTGCTCCAAGTACAGTATCTGTGAGGAGTTGCAGTGTTGTGCCACCAGTGCCTAAGGCCCAATTTTTCAGCCCCTGTTTAACAGGGGCGTGTCATTACAATTTTTGAAGCAATACTTTGCAACAGGGCTCATTGCTGTGCTCCAAGTACAGTATCTGTGAGGGGTTGCAGTGTTGTGCCACCAGTGCCTAAGGCCCAATTTTTCAGCCCCTGTTCAACAGGGGCATGTAATTACAATTCTTGATCTAATAATTCACAGCAGGGCCCATTGCTGCACCCACCAAGAGTAACTGTCAGGGCTTACAGTGTTGTGGCACCAGCACCACCATCAAAGGCCCAATTTTTACTACCACTGTTCAACAATTATATGTAATTAAAATTCCTGATATAATAGTTGACAGCAGGGCGTTCCAGCACCAACCAAGAGTAACTGTGAGTGCTTACAGTGTTGTGCCAACACCAACAACTAAGGGTCCTATTTCTGCAGAGTATATACGGCAGGTCCCTACTTTCAAACATCCAACTTACAAACGACTCCTACTTGCAAACGCAAGAAGACAACAGGAAGTGAGAGGAAATCTACCACTAGGAAGGAAAATTCTCTCCTGTAAGAATAAATATGGGAGAAAGGTGTCTCCTCTGTACTGATGCTTTATCACCAATCCTTGTTTCAAGAAAAACACCACATTTCAAAAACAGTTGTCATTAGGACGGAAAGTGAGGTGAAATGTTCTGAACAGGGGCACAGACAGCAAAACAAATGTTACAGGGGTGATAACCCTTACCTATGTTTTCCAAAAAGTTTAAAAATAGATTTTTGGTCTGGAGCTACACTTCAACAATGTACCTGTTCAAAATTACAAACAGATTCTACATAAGAACAAACCTACAGTCCCTGTCTTGTATGCACCGCCTGTATACGGCTGTTCTGAGTATATAGGGCCTTTTTTATTTTATGTGCGGGGTTCCCCTTAATATCCATACAAGACCCAAAGGGGCTGGTAATGGGCTGGGGTAGGGGGGGGGGTCATGGGGTAGCTATGCCATTTTTCTTAAAGATTTTCATCCATATTACCGGGACCAGACATTACATTAAAGCCGCAAGCAGTTTTAAATGGCTTTTTTTTCCTTTAGAAGTGTCATTTTGTGCAGGGACAGTTCTAAACACGGGAAACACGTGGCACTTCACAGGCATACTCTAGACACCCCCCAGGTACGATATTTAAAGGAATATTTGACTTTTTTTTTTTCACTTTATGCATCATTAAAATGACTGCTCCCGGAAAACGACCGTTTTTAAAACTTATTTTTGCATTGATACATGTCCCCTGGTGCAGAACCCGGGTTCCCAAACCCTTTTTAGGACAATAACATGCATAATAGTTTTTATAATTAGCACTTTAGAATTCGAACGTTCGCATCCATTGTATTTAATAGGGTTCTAATGTTCGTTCGAACTTTCGGTCCGTTCGCGGGTTCTGGTGCGAACCGAACCCGGGGGTGTTCGGCTCATCACTAGTAGCCTTGAGGCTTCACTGCCCGTTTCCTACTGCGCATGCGCGAGTCTCGCGGCGCTGTATGAATGGGCGGCTGCTCTCTGGGATACACACAGTTCCCAGAAGGCAGCGCACCCCATTCACCAGAAGATACCGCGAGGAGGACGAGGAAGAAGACCAGCCGCGGACTAGGAGGAGGCAGATTAGGAACATCCGCATAGCAACCACCTTTTCTGGTAAGTAAAACATTTTTTTTTTTTTTTTTGCAGGATTTTGGCGTATTTATTTTTTTAGGGTGGAACTCCATTTTAACTCCTCTTGGCGCCTCAAGGCCATCATATGACATCCTTGACTTTGTGTGGGTATATCTGAATGATGGGTGCAGCTACATTCAGATATCGGCATTTTCAGCCGGCGATTCCCTACACCATAAGAATGATCATCGCGGCTATTCCGCCGCTTGATCGTTCTTACGGGCGGCGAAGGGGGACGCCCTCCGGTGCTTCTACCGACTCACCACTGCGACCGGTGAGTCGGAGAACGTATCCGCCGGCCCCGGATGTTGTCCATAGAGATTTCCGGGGGACCAAATGGTCGCTGGAGTCTCTATGATCGTCGGAGGCCGGGCGTGATGTTATGACGTCATGCCCGGCCTCTGCATTGAAAAAAACGACGCCGCCTCGGCTGGGAAGTCAGGATCGTTTTTTTCTTTTTTGATCTTAGGCTTCCCAGTCCAGAGGTGAAATGTGGAGGTCTTATTGACCCCATATCTCACTGTAAAGAGGACCTGTCATTTCATATTCCTATTACAAGGGATGTTTACATTCCTTGTAATAGGAATAAAAGTGATAAAAAAATTTATTTATTTTTTTAAAGTGTCAAAATAAAAAAGTTTAAGTAAAATGAACAATAATTTTTTATTTCTTTTTTTAAAGCACCCCTGTCCCCGTGTGCTCGCACCCAGAAGCGAACGCATACGTAAGTTCCGTCCAGGTATGAAAACGGTGTTCAAACCACACATGTGAGGTGTCACCGCGAACGTTAGAGCCAGAGCAATAATTGTAGCCCTAGACCTCTTCTGTAACGCAAAACATGTTACCAGTAAAAAAAATTAAAGTGTTGCCTATGGGGATTTTTAGATACCGAAGTTTGGCGCCATTCCACGAGCGTGTGCAATTTTGAAGTGCGACATGTTGGGTATCTATTTACTCGGCGTAACTTCAACTTTCACATTATGTAAACAAATTGGGCTAACTTTACTGTTTTTTTTTTTTTAAAAGCATGAAACTGTTTTTTGTTTTTTTTCCCGTGTTTAAAAAAAAATACCGTGCAAGATAAAAAGTTGCAATGACTGCCATTTTATTCTCTAGGGTCTCTGCTAAAAAAAAACATATATAGTGTTTGGGGGTTCTATGTATTTTTCTAGCAAAAAAAAAATGATGATTTTTACATGTAGGAGCGAAGTGTCAGAATTGGCCTGGGTGCGAAGCGGATTGACGGCGGCAAAGTGATTTCAAAATCCTGACTGGACGTCATATGACGTCCTCAGTATTTTGAGCCGCTGCGCGCCCCCAGGGGCGCGCATCGCGGCGATCGTTGTTGCGGTGTGTCAGTCTGACACCCCGCAACACCGATCTAGGTAAAGAGTCTCCGACGGAGACTCTTTACCACGTGATCAGCCGTGTCCAATCGCGGCTGATCACAGTGTAAACAGGAAAAGCCGGTCATCGGCTTTTCCTCACTCGCGTCTGTCAGACGCGAGTAGAGGAGAGCCGATCGGCTGCTCCTCTGACAGGGGGGGTTTGTGCTGATAGATTATCAGCGCAGCCCCCCCCCGAGGATGCCCACACTGGACCACCAGGGATGCCACCAGACCACCAGGGATGCCAGCACCAGGTATGCCACCCTAGACCACCAGGGATGACAGTTAGTGCCCCCTAATGGATGCCAATCAGTGCCCACAATGGATGCCAATCAGTGCCCACAATGGGCATCACTGATTGGCAGGCATTATTGTTTGGCACTGATTGGCATCCATTACAGTACATCAGTGCCGCCTATCAGTGCCCACCCGTGCCACCTATCAGTGTCCATCCATGCACATCCGTGCCACCTATCAGTGCCCATCCATGCCCATCCGTGCCGCCTATCAGTGCCCATCCATGCCGCCTATCAGTGCCCATCTGTGCCGCCTATCAGTGCCCATTCGTGCCGCCTATCAGTGCCCATTCGTGCCGCCTATCAGTGCTGATTCGTGCCGCCTATCAGTGTCCATCCATGCACATCCGTGCCACCTATCAGTGCCCATCCATGCCCATCCGTGCCGCCTATCAGTGCCCATCCGTGCCACCTATCAGTGCCCATTCGTGCCGCCTATCAGTGCCCATTCGTGCCGCCTATCAGTGCCCATCCGTGCCGCCTATCCGTGCCCATCCATGCCGCTATCCGTGCCGCATATTAGTGCCCATCATCAGTGCCCATCAATGCCACCTCATCAGTGCCACCTCATTGGTGCCACCTCATCGGTGCCCGTCAGTGCAGCCCCATCAGTGAAGGAGAAAACTTACTTATTTAAAAAGTTTTGTAACTGAAACAAAAAAATACATTTATTTTCGAAATTTTTGGTCTTTTTTTATTTTTTTTAGCAGAAAATAAAAATCCCAGAGGTGATCAAGGACCACCAAAAGAAAGCTCTATTTGTGGGAAAAAAATGATAAAAATTTAGTTTGGGTACAGTGTAGCATGACCGCGCAATTGTCATTCAAAGTGCAACAGCGCAGAAAGCTGAAAATTGGTCTGGGCAGGAAGGTGTATAAGTGCCCAGTATAGAAGTGGTTAAAAGTGAACCCTGAGTTTCGAAAATCCAGCTTCTCTTTCAAATTTCTGGGGTGTGTGTAGGTATATAATGTTTTTGGTGGCCTTTATGTCAATCCTCTGGCCCGTATTGGGTGTGGGCACCTGTCCTCTCCTGCACCTGCTGTAGAGGGATGAACCTGGTGCTTGCACAGGACAGGACACAGAAGACACCTCTCCACCAGGAGATAGTACATTAAATACCTGTGTAGAGACTATAAAGGGATTTTGTCACCTGGGGCTCATTGCCGGTCTTATATTTTGATGCTAATGTATTGGAGTGTCAGTGAGACAACAATCATGTGTTCCTCAATAAATGAAAAGAATGGAAACACTCAGCCCTCTGTTCAATGTATTCAGAGGTTCCAGGAACTCAATCACAGCCTCCATTGTGCTGCTTCCTCCCTCCGGACGGCTGATCATTGCTCCTCATGGAATCGGCATGATACTGATAGAAGGATGCTTAGTTCTACTGAAACCGATATAATGAGGAAGGAGGAAATACAGTTAAAGGAAAATCCACGGAAAAAGAGCATAAAATACAACAATAAACACTCAAACCTCGTACACACGGGCGGGAATCCCGTCGAAAAAAAACCTGTCCGTTTTCTCGACGGGATTCCTGGCAAGCTTGTCTTGCCAAGGCCCTGTGTACACACGCGCCATTCAAAAGAACCTAAGCGGAGGGAGCAGAGGGAGAGGGAGAGAATGGAGGGAGAGGGATAGCAGAGAGAGAGGGAGAGAGCAGGGGAGAGGGAGAGTGCGGAGGGAGAGGGAGAGGAAAAGAGACCAGAGAGAATGGAGCAAGAGGGAGAGAGCAGAGGGAGAGGGAAAGCAGAGGGAGAGGGAGAGAGCAGAGGGAGAGGAAAAGTTCCGAGAGAGAGCGGAGGGAGAGGGAGAGAGCGGAGGGAGAGGGAGAGAGTGGAGGGAGAGTGGAGGGAGAGGGAGAGTGGAGGGAGACGGAGAGAGAGTGGGGAGAATGGAGGGAGAGCGGAGGGAGAGAGAGCAGAGGGAGAGCGGAGGGAGAAGGAGAGCGGAGGGAGAGTGGAGGGAGAGGGAGAGTGGAGGGAGAGTAAGTGGGGAGAATGGAGGGAGAGGGAGAGCGGAGGGAGAGACAGCAGAGGGAGAAGGAGAGAGCGGAGGGAGGGGGAGAGAGCGGAGGGAGAGGGAGAGAGCAGAGGGAGAGTGGAGGGAGAGAGTGGGGAGAATGGAGGGAGAGAGGGAGAGGGAGAGCAGAGGGAGAAGGAGAGAGCGGAGGGAGGGGGAGAGAGCGGAGGGAGAGGGAGAGAGCGGAGGGAGAGTGGAGGGAGAGAGTGGGGAGAATGGAGGGAGAGCGGAGGGAGAGAGAGAGAGGGAGAAGGAGAGCGGTTGGAGAGAGTGGAGGGAGAGAGTGGGGAGAATGGAGGGAGAGCGGAGGGAGAGAGGGAGAGGGAGAGCAGAGGGAGAAGGAGAGCAGTTGGAGAGAGTGGAGGGAGAGAGTGGAGGGAGCCTGGACTGAGATTGGGCTCAGATAAGTATAAAGGGGGCTGGGGGGGGGGGGCACACTGAAGGTTTATAATCTTAATCAGAGACTGCATTGAGGTAAAAATCCTTCAGGCTTTAGAACCACTTTAAAAGTAAACAAAATTTTGAAGAGCTTTCGAACAACATTTGTCAAGTCATCGAATGTACTCAGGATTTTTGTATGAAGGTTTGTTCAAAAATCCACATGTGTACGGCCGGATTTATCCATACACACCGCGCTCAATGCGTTCGCTCATTATTTATTAAATACACAAATATTACCCAATCATCAGATACAAAGTCTCCAATGTTACTCTGAGCACAGTAATCGGATTAGTAGAAGGGGCCCCCTGTACCTGGAGAGAATAGGATGGTAATTAGGGCCCCTTGTAATCCCTCTAATGACCGTCCCGCAGTAATGTCCTCTATAATTACACCAATCAGCCTCATTATCCCCCAAACTCACCCAGTTGTGGATTGCGGGGACAATGGCTCCCAGTGGGACGCATTTCACAGCCGTAATCAGGTGAAACCGGACGGATGTTACAATGTTTCCATAGGAAGGATATAGAGAGACGTTACAATGTTTCCATAGGAAGGATACAGAGAGACGTTACAATGTTTCCATAGGAAGGATACAGAGAGAGACGTTACAATGTTTCCATAGGAAGGATACAGGGAGACGTTACAATGTTTCCATAGGAAGGATACAGAGAGACGTTACAATGTTTCCATAGGAAGGATACAGAGAGACGTTACAATGTTTCCATAGGAAGGATACAGAGAGAGACGTTACAATGTTTCCATAGGAAGGATATAGGGAGACGTTACAATGTTTCCATAGGAAGGATACAGAGAGATGTTACAATGTTTCCATAAGAAGGATACAGAGAGAGGTTACAATGTTTCCATAGGAAGGATACAGAGAGATGTTACAATGTTTCCATTAGAAGGATACAGAGAGAGACGTTACAATGTTTCCATATGAAGGATACAGAGAGACGTTACAATGTTTCCATAGGAAGGATACAGAGAGACGTTACAATGTTTCCATAGGAAGGATACAGAGAGAGACGTTACAATGTTTCCATTAGAAGGATACAGAGAGAGACGTTACAATGTTTCCATATGAAGGATGCAGAGAGACGTCACAATGTTTCCATAGGAAGGATACAGGGAGATGTTACAATGTTTCCATAGGAAGGATACAGAGAGACGTTACAATGTTTCCATAAGAAGGATACAGGGAGATGTTACAATGTTTCCATAGGAAGGATACAGAGAGATGTTACAATGTTTCCATAAGAAGGATACAGGGAGATGTTACAATGTTTCCATAGGAAGGATACAGAGAGACGTTACAATGTTTCCATAGGAAGGATATAGAGAGACGTTACAATGTTTCCATAGGAAGGATACAGAGAGACGTTACAATGTTTCCATAGGAAGGATATAGAGAGACGTTACAATGTTTCCATAGGAAGGATATAGAGAGACGTTACAATGTTTCCATAGGAAGGATACAGAGAGACGTTACAATGTTTCCATAGGAAGGATACAGAGAGACGTTACAATGTTTCCATAAGAAGGATACAGAGAGACGTTACAATGTTTCCATAGGAAGGATACAGAGAGACGTTACAATGTTTCCATAGGAAGGATACAGAGAGAGACGTTACAATGTTTCCATAGGAAGGATACAGAGAGACGTTACAATGTTTCCATAAGAAGGATACAGAGAGACGTTACAATGTTTCCATAAGAAGGATACAGGGAGACGTTACAATGTTTCCATAGGAAGGATACAGAGAGACGTTACAATGTTTCCATAAGAAGGATACAGGGAGACGTTACAATGTTTCCATAGGAAGGATACAGAGAGACGTTACAATGTTTCCATAAGAAGGATACAGAGAGACGTTACAATGTTTCCATAGGAAGGATACAGAGAGACGTTACAATGTTTCCATAAGAAGGATACAGAGAGACGTTATAATGTTTCCATAGGAAGGATACAGAGAGACGTTACAATGTTTCCATAGGAAGGATACAGAGAGACGTTACAATGTTTCCATAAGAAGGATACAGAGAGAGACGTTACAATGTTTCCATAAGAAGGATACAGAGAGACGTTACAATGTTTCCATAAGAAGGATACAGAGAGACGTTACAATGTTTCCATAAGAAGGATACAGAGAGACGTTACAATGTTTCCATAGGAAGGATACAGAGAGATGTTACAATGTTTCCATAGGAAGGATACAGAGAGACGTTACAATGTTTCCATAAGAAGGATACAGAGAGACGTTATAATGTTTCCATAGGAAGGATACAGAGAGACGTTACAATGTTTCCATAGGAAGGATACAGAGAGACGTTACAATGTTTCCATAAGAAGGATACAGAGAGAGACGTTACAATGTTTCCATAAGAAGGATACAGAGAGACGTTACAATGTTTCCATAAGAAGGATACAGAGAGACGTTACAATGTTTCCATAAGAAGGATACAGAGAGACGTTACAATGTTTCCATAGGAAGGATACAGAGAGATGTTACAATGTTTCCATAGGAAGGATACAGAGAGACGTTACAATGTTTCCATAAGAAGGATACAGAGAGACGTTACAATGTTTCCATAGGAAGGATACAGAGAGACGTTACAATGTTTCCATAAGAAGGATACAGAGAGACGTTATAATGTTTCCATAGGAAGGATACAGAGAGACGTTACAATGTTTCCATAGGAAGGATACAGAGAGACGTTACAATGTTTCCATAAGAAGGATACAGAGAGACGTTACAATGTTTCCATAGGAAGGATACAGGGAGACGTTACAATGTTTCCATAGGAAGGATACAGAGAGACGTTACAATGTTTCCATAAGAAGGATACAGAGAGACGTTACAATGTTTCCATAGGAAGGATACAGGGAGACGTTACAATGTTTCCATAGGAAGGATACAGAGAGACGTTACAATGTTTCCATAAGAAGGATACAGAGAGACGTTATAATGTTTCCATAGGAAGGATACAGAGAGACGTTACAATGTTTCCATAGGAAGGATACAGAGAGACGTTACAATGTTTCCATAAGAAGGATACAGAGAGAGACGTTACAATGTTTCCATAAGAAGGATACAGAGAGACGTTACAATGTTTCCATAAGAAGGATACAGAGAGACGTTACAATGTTTCCATAAGAAGGATACAGAGAGACGTTACAATGTTTCCATAGGAAGGATACAGAGAGATGTTACAATGTTTCCATAGGAAGGATACAGAGAGACATTACAATGTTTCCATAAGAAGGATACAGAGAGACGTTACAATGTTTCCATAGGAAGGATACAGGGAGACGTTACAATGTTTCCATAAGAAGGATACAGAGAGACGTTACAATGTTTCCATAGGAAGGATACAGAGAGATGTTACAATGTTTCCATAGGAAGGATACAGAGAGACGTTATGCCCCGTACACACGATCGTTTTTCATGCCGTTAAAACTGCCATTTTAAAAAATGGCCCTGAAAAATGATCGTGTGTAGGCTCCAGAGCATTTTTAACGACGTGAAAAACGGCCATTAAAAATTCCGGACATGCTCTCTTTTTTCACGTCGTTTTTCATGTCGTTTTTTTTTTACGACGTGAAAAACAATAGTGTGTATGCTTTAACGACGTGAAAAAACGTGCATGCTCAGAATCAAGTATGACACGGGAGCGCTCGTTCTGGTAAAACTAGCGTTCGTAATGGAGATAGCACATTCATTACACAGTAACGGACTGAAAAGCGCGAATCGTCACTCAACAAACTTTACTAACATGAAGGGTGGCGCCATTCGAACGGAACTTCCCCTTTATAGTGCCGTCGTACGTGTTGAACGTCACTGCGCTTTGCTTGATCGTTTTTTTTAATGATGGTGTGTACGCAAGGCAGGCTTGAGAGGAAACATGAAAAAAAAAAACGAGGAGAAAAACGTTGGTTTAAAAAATGACATTAAAAACGATCGTGTGTACGGGGCATTACAATGTTTCCACAGGAAGGATACAGAGAGACGTTACAATGTTTCCATAAGAAGGATACAGGGAGACGTTACAATGTTTCCATAAGAAGGATACAGAGAGACGTTACAATGTTTCCATAAGAAGGATACAGGGAGACGTTACAATGTTTCCATAGGAAGGATACAGAGAGATGTTACAATGTTTCCATAGGAAGGATACAGGGAGACGTTACAATGTTTCCATAGGAAGGATACAGAGAGAGACGTTACAATGTTTCCATAAGAAGGATACAGGGAGACGTTACAATGTTTCCATAAGAAGGATACAGAGAGACGTTACAATGTTTCCATAAGAAGGATACAGGGAGACGTTACAATGTTTCCATAAGAAGGATACAGGGAGACGTTACAATGTTTCCATAAGAAGGATACAGAGAGACGTTACAATGTTTCCATAGGAAGGATACAGAGAGACGTTACAATGTTTCCATAAGAAGGATACAGAGAGACGTTACAATGTTTCCATAGGAAGGATACAGAGAGACGTTACAATGTTTCCATAAGAAGGATACAGGTAGACGTTACAATGTTTCCATAGGAAGGATACAGAGAGACGTTACAATGTTTCCATAAGAAGGATACAGAGAGACGTTACAATGTTTCCATAGGAAGGATACAGAGAGAGACGTTACAATGTTTCCATATGAAGGATACAGAGAGACGTTACAATGTTTCCATAAGAAGGATACAGGGAGATGTTACAATGTTTCCATAAGAAGGATACAGGGAGACGTTACAATGTTTCCATAGGAAGGATACAGAGAGACGTTACAATGTTTCCATAAGAAGGATACAGAGAGACGTCACAATGTTTCCATAGGAAGGATACAGAGAGAGACGTTACAATGTTTCCATAGGAAGGATACAGGGAGACGTTACAATGTTTCTATAGGAAGGATACAGGGAGATGTTACAATGTTTCCATAAGAAGGATACAGAGAGACGTTACAATGTTTCCATAGGAAGGATACAGAGAGATGTTACAATGTTTCCATAAGAAGGATACAGAGAGACGTTACAATGTTTCCATAGGAAGGATACAGAGAGATGTTACAATGTTTCCATAGGAAGGATACAGGGAGACGTTACAATGTTTCCATAGGAAGGATACAGAGAGAGACGTTACAATGTTTCCATAAGAAGGATACAGAGAGACGTTACAATGTTTCCATAGGAAGGATACAGAGAGACGTCACAATGTTTCCATAGGAAGGATACAGAGAGAGACGTTACAATGTTTCCATAGGAAGGATACAGGGAGACGTTACAATGTTTCCATATGAAGGATACAGGGAGATGTTACAATGTTTCCATAAGAAGGATACAGAGAGACGTTACAATGTTTCCATAAGAAGGATACAGAGAGATGTTACAATGTTTCCATAAGAAGGATACAGAGAGATGTTACAATGTTTCCATAGGAAGGATACAGAGAGATGTTACAATGTTTCCATATGAAGGATACAGGGAGACGTTACAATGTTTCCATAGGAAGGATACAGAGAGATGTTACAATGTTTCCATATGAAGGATACAGGGAGACGTTACAATGTTTCCATAAGAAGGATACAGAGAGATGTTACAATGTTTCCATAAGAAGGATACAGAGAGAGACGTTACAATGTTTCCATAGGAAGGATACAGGGAGACGTTACAATGTTTCCATAGGAAGGATACAGAGAGACGTTACAATATTTCCATATGAAGGATACAGGGAGACGTTACAATGTTTCCATAGGAAGGATACAGAGAGACGTTACAATGTTTCCATGGGAATGATACAGAGAGACGTTACAATGTTTCCATAGGAAGGATACAGAAAGATGTTACAATGTTTCCATAAGAAGGATACAGAGAGACGTTACAATGTTTCCATAGGAAGGATACAGAGAGAGACGTTACAATGTTTCCATAAGAAGGATACAGGGAGACGTTACAATGTTTCCATAAGAAGGATACAGAGAGACGTTACAATGTTTCCATAGGAAGGATACAGAGAGACGTTACAATGTTTCCATAGGAAGGATACAGGGAGATGTTACAATGTTTCCATAGGAAGGATACAGGGAGACGTTACAATGTTTCCATAGGAAGGATACAGAGAGAGACGTTACAATGTTTCCATAAGAAGGATACAGAGAGACGTTACAATGTTTCCATAAGAAGGATACAGAGAGACGTTACAATGTTTCCATAGGAAGGATACAGAGAGACGTTACAATGTTTCCATAGGAAGGATACAGAGAGATGTTACAATGTTTCCATAGGAAGGATACAGGGAGATGTTACAATGTTTCCATAAGAAGGATACAGGGAGATGTTACAATGTTTCCATAGGAAGGATACAGAGAGATGTTACAATGTTTCCATAAGAAGGATACAGAGAGACGTTACAATGTTTCCATAGGAAGGATACAGAGAGATGTTACAATGTTTCCATAGGAAGGATACAGGGAGACGTTACAATGTTTCCATAAGAAGGATACAGAGAGACGTTACAATGTTTCCATAGGAAGGATACAGGGAGATGTTACAATGTTTCCATAGGAAGGATACAGAGAGACGTTATGTTAAGTAATTTTGGACCAACTCTCGTTACAAGTCAAGATATTTTATTGCATATGCAAGAGAAATGGTTAAATGTATATTTTCTGCTTCAGAGATCCATTTCTGCCTGTCATAAGTTTACATGCTGCTTTTATCACCCTTAAACCTTCCCCCTTCCTGTTCGTAACGTCCTGATCACGTGTATAATTTCAACTTTTATTCTGACGTTTTAGCAGGAAGATGAGAATATCCTTTTTCAGCCAACACCTTATGACAGGAAATTTCATACAATGGACACATAAATTATTCCATGGTTCGCAGCCCATATTTGACAGATGTAAGAGTCAGCACATCTTTGCACAATAGAATATGGTCATATGACTTATTCCAGTAATTAGGGCTATTAGAGCTTATTCAGCATATTTAAGTATTAATAGAGTTATATAAAGCAAACATTTTAACTTTAGAAGATATAGTCATATTAATATGCATATTCATAGTTGACATTTAAAGTATAATTTCTAATTTCTCTAACAGCTGCTCCCTTTTATACTTATAATGTCAATAATTCAAATATCCAGGTTCTTTATTTTACCAGGTATTATCATTTAGACAAATAAGTCTTTTGAAAGGACTGTAAGTTCATCTTCATCAGGTTCCGGGTATAGTTCAGTGTTGTTCTGAAAAAACATAGTCTTTGTTAGTGATGTGTCAATCAGTCTTTGAAGAATTCCTCTAATACAAGGAATGCAGCAACATCCACACAGCGTAAGGACCGTGGCTGCCATGGCAACAGAGATGAGCAAACCTTTTGCAAGATCACCCCATTTACCAAACCATTTTTCAAAGAGTCCTGTTAAGGGGTTCTCTACACCAGAGTTCTCAGTTAGTTCCTGGGATAACATTTGTAGGCCTTGCAAAGCCTTGGTGATACTTCCATCAGGTGCCGTATTATTTGGAATAAAAGTGCAGCAGAAGGTGCCGAACATTTCGCATACCCCGCCCCTTTCTGCCAGCAACATATCCAATGCTATACGGTTCTGCCACGCTGTCAAAGAGGTGGCGTCCAATTGTGCTGCTATACCTTTGATAGCATCTCCGGTGTAATTCACAAACCTCTGCTGGTTGTAGTAAATGTAGTTTATCCAGTCGACATTCTTATTGGGCTGTACCCATAGGAAGAGTGAGGTGAGTCCTGCTGTTACTTGATTCTGTGCTTTAAATTCATCCGGAACTCCTCGTGGAACACCTATTGAGTCTATATATACCTGATTGTCAAAATGATTCTGGACACTTAAGTCTCTTAAAATAGTGTTTACCTGTTAGTCTCATCAATTTATTAGTCATAGGAACAATATAAAAGGGAAGCAACAGGCGGGTAAGGGCACAACTACCCTCCCATCTAGGTGGCAGTCTGAGCCTTAGTTTCTTGTCCCCACACAGCCACCAAACATCAGCTAGTTGCCGTTTCTGTTCCTGAAACCATTTTAGTTGATACTTAATGTCTGTAGTTGATGTTATGGTCGCACAGTATTCAGGAGATAGAGTGCCAACCTTTGTACCATCCTTATCTTTGTTAGAGAAACTAGAAAAATTTCCTGGTAATGCTTGTAGTGAAGGGGGTGTACTTTGCATTTTAGTTTTAGGGTATCTCTTTTTCTCATTTGCACATTCAGACCCAGTAATATTTTCTGAAAACAGTCTTATTATGCAAGCTAAATCGATTTCCTCTGCAGGGAGAGGAATGGTAGCGAGTTGTGGTCTTGGGTTTGCACAAGAAATACAATCACTTAACCCCTTAGATTGAGTTGTGTATCTGACCCATTCTATCCACTAATTTTTGTCTCCAAATCCTGTTTCTATACTTAATTGCTCCTTGTAAGTAAAATCTGTTTTAAACAAAGAGGTATTAAGTTGAAACTGAGTTGGCTCGGGGGCTGGGGTGTTCTGACCAGGGGTTACAACCTAAATAGTGTTTCTCCCTAGTAGGTCAGATATTGTACCATATACCAATTAGTTGTATTGTTTAGTTTACAAAATTGGAGCCATTGTTACTGTAAATCAGCGCGGGGATCCCTTGTCGTGGAATCACCTCTTTGATTAGTACTTTGGCTACTGACTGTCCATCCGTGTGCGTCATAGGAAAAGTTTCCACCCACTTTATAAACCTGTACACAATAACCAGACAGTACTTATTCTCACATTTGTTCAATTCAATAAAATCCATGCATATTGTGTGAAAGGGATAAGGGGGTTGTGGGAAATGACCCCTTAAGGCTCTTAGGGCACCTTGTGCATGGTATCTGTTACAAATCGGATATGTGAGACAAAATTTTCAGAGTAGTTTTGTAAACCCATATGTTGTGTACACCCAGTACCATCCCTCCTTTTGAGGTATGGGCCTACCCATGACTCCATAACACAGCATACGTGAATAGTGATGTAGATAAGTTAGGTTTACCTTCTGTACATGTGTATATACCATTGACCAGTGTTGACCCTGTATATAACCACTTTGATTTTCACCTGCCGGTGATGTTTTCTGCATTTCTGATAACCATGTTTCATCAATAGCTCTCTGTACCTCATCATTTACTTGGGAAACTGTATATGTTTGTCATTGCTGTCCTTCAGAAGCTTCCTTTGCTGTCTTGTCTGCTAGTGCATTCCCTAGGGTAATTGGATCTGTTCCCTTTCTATGTGCCGCACATTTACAAATAGCCACTTGTGCTGGTTTTTGTACATATTCTAGAAGGGCAAGAATGAGATCTCTGTGTGATCGGTTTCCCATGGCAACGTAATCATACCCCTTTTTTCCATTGCTGGGCAAATATGTGTAGAGAAAGCGTATTGGCTGTCAGTATAAATATCTATTTATTTTTCCCTTCCCCTAGACTGCAGGCCCTTGACAGGGCTATAATGTCAGCTTGTTGTGCAGAATAGGAACTGGGAAAGGGTCTAGCTTCAATGACCTGGTCATGTGTTACTATAGCATAAGCTGTTTGATTTATCGTTTTTTCTACACGACCCATCAACAAAAAAGGTAATGTCAGCATCTAGAAAGGGAACATCAGTGAGATCCTTCCTAGGGAGTACCCGTTCATCAATTTGAGCTGCACAATCATGTGGATCCCCATCACCAGGTGTTGGCATTAGTGTAGCAGGATTCAATGTAGTACACTTCTTGATTGTAACGTGTGGTTGTCCCAGAAGTGTAGTCATACATGATAAATGCCTGACTGGAGATAAATAGGAGATTCTGTCTTATAGTAAGATCACCTAAATAACATGTGAGACCTTTAAGTACCAGGGGTGGAACAATACTATCAATGCAGATGACCGTATGGCCAATGAGGCTGCTACTACAGCTTGTACACAGTGGGGCAAATTAGTTAAGTAAAATGCAACTAGTTTGTGTTCATTCTCATAAACCTGAGTGAGAGCAGAAGTCATGTACCCCTCTTTACAATCTACAGTCTGCTAAAGGGTTTCTACTGTAATTGGGTAGGCTAAGCACAGTAGAACCCACAATGAGGTGCTTCACCTTTGTAAATGCATCCTCTGCTTGCACATTCCACTGGATGGAACCTTTTGCAGACATTTGTGTACCATAGATGAGATCAGAAAGAGGCACCACCTCCGTAGCATAATTAGCTATCCATGCTCTACAAAAATTTGCCATGCCAAGAAATTACATCATTTCTTTATTTTTACGTGGTTTGGGGGCTTGAAGGATGGCCTCTTTTCGGATCTCATCTGGATGTCTGCCTTTTTGAGATATAATGTAACCCTGGTATTTCACCTTGTTTTTCAAAAGTTGTATTTTATTTTGCTAACCTTGTGACCTTGTTCTGCGAGGAAATGCATCAGAGCCAAGGTGTCAATTTTACATTGTCGCTCCAGAGGAGCCGCTACCAGAATGTCATCCACATACAAGAGAATTTGACTCCCACTGGGAGGTACAACTCGAGACAAAGCATTGAACATTTCTTGTGAGTTTTCCCTTGTACATAATTGCAAACCAGAACTGACTGTCTGTCTTAATTAGCCCTACGTCTGTCTTTCCTTTTGATCACAAGAAATCGGGGACGTCTTTTAAGGCATCCCCTTCCCCTTGGGTCAAAAAGTGTCAGTCACTGTCTTTTGTCAAAACTTCAATCACGCAAGTTCTGGTTGTACATTCAACAAACCACGCTAATCTGTACCTCTGATTCCCTCTGGATTTCAGTTCCTCATCTGTTAATTTGACCCAGTCTGTGATAAGTTCTCCTAGCTCATGCCATGATACCTCCGAGTTCCGCGTGACCGAAACATGAGGTACAGTATCCTGCCTGTATATTTGGAGAATAGGCTGTGGTAGGAGACAAGTAGCCATGTTATTTCCTTCCTTATCACAGTACAGGTATCTTAAGAGCACTTCAGTGTTAGTGCAACTCATTAACTGTTTCTCATAGGACCTAGCAGGCCCAGTGGTCCTTTTGTAGTAGATAGTGCAATAGAGGTTCGTCTGGACCTTGTACCTTTCCTCACAGGCTCTTCAATTATTTCTGTCAGGGTTTTGGGCATCTTTAATCCCTCAGTTTGTAAATCCAAGCTGTACCAGTATCAGGGCTCATTATCCACAGCTGTGATTTGTTTTTCACACAGCCGATGGGCTTTGAGGCCCCCCTCCACTGGTACGACAGAAATATCAAGAGCATGCAACATGTCTCTACCCAACGAATTAACAGGACATTTAGTTGACATTACAATTTTACACTGAGCCTTTTTACCTGTCTGTGGATTTTCCACAGTAAGGCCTTCAGACACGGCCTCCTGGTGCATCAACCCATTTGCAGATTTTACATATACTAAACCTTTTCCCTGTACCCCTGGTGGCATATCCAGCGGGTGTATCAGGGTCCTACAAGCCCCAGTGTCACAGAGAAATGTTACCCAACTACTCTTTGCAACCCAGGTTATTTCTGGCTTGGCTTCAGCATGCAAACAAGTTTCAACATTACACACATCCAAAATATCAGATTCTTTCCCATCCTTCTGCTTCTCTCTCTGCAGACACACTTTTACCATACAGGAAACACTCCCCCCTCATCCTTTTCTTTACTTTCTTTTTTGGTTGGAAGTGCCCCTCAGCATGCCTCGCATACTTGATTAGCTCCTAGAGTCTGCAGATCCTATGGTTAATCATGTGTTCGTTAACAAAACTTGATATAAGGACTAGCAGCCCCTTCAGGATTGCATTCTTTAGCTGTTGTTCATATGGGCTATCGTTCACTTGATCTACTGGGATTTCTATCCCAGAGTGGTTATTAAAATTCTTCTTTATCCTAACAATGAAATTATCCACTGTTTCCTCTTCTCCCCATATACACTGATTTATAATGGACCAGTTGGCTTGACGTATCCATCTATCCTCTCTCTATCTTTGCTATAAGAGCATTTCTTCTGTTTTTGAGTGCTGCATCATCCTGAGGCAACACCCCTCCCTGGTTGTTTAATCCACTCCAATCTCCCACTACATGATGCCAGTCAGGTCCCAGTACCTGTCTGGTGACCTGCTCTATTTCCCTCACATTGAGATGATAGCTAGCAACCATTCCCATGATACCATCCCTGAATTGAGCTATGTGGACCTTGGGATTGCTGTAAGGAGGGTCAGCGGGGTAACTTGTTGCATACCTCTGTCCCATCTGGTGGTGAGGACTGCAGGTCTGCAATAGGGAATTGGGAGCGGGTGGTGAAGTCAGAGGGGGAGCAGCGTCTGTCGGTGGGATTGGAGAGTCCTCTAAAGGGTGTGTAGGGGCTGTCGGGTGCATTAGGTTTGTCGTATTTTGTTCAGTCAATACTTGCTGCACTAAACTTCGGAGGACGGTCATATTATTGTCCTCCTCTTTGTCTAAAAACATAGTCTTTTTATGATTTTTTTTTTAATGATTTTAACCTACAGTTAGCCTCCTCAAGCCATTTCTTTGCCTGGGGAAGACCTAATTTATTCTATTTCCTTATTTTTCTTTTCTTTTCTTTTATATATATATATATATATATATATATATATATATTGTGACAGCAGGAAGGTAAAGTCACCTGGTTGCATCCAGGGGGGTAGATATATTTCTCCCAGATTCAGGCTTTATGCCGACTTATACAACTAGGGAGTTGATGAAGCCCAGCTGAGGCTAGTGGGCTCATGAATGACTCATACCTCTAGGGAGAGTGCTGGGCGTCGTGAGACAGGGAGTTGATGAGACCAGCTGAAGCTTGTCAGCTTATTTAGGCCTCTATAAGAACTCCCAGCTTCATTAGATGTTAGCTCATGCCTGGAACCAGACCTGTGTGGACTGTCTAGGGAGAGTGAACCCCTGTGCGGTGAGGCAAAGCCTGTGTGGCTATTTGTTTGGACTTTTACTAAACCAGGGACTTAGGGACTAGGACAGCACCAGGCTGATCCCAGTTGTTAGTTTAGGAAACCCGCATGTTTAGTCAGAGGTCAAACTGACCAGGATTTATTTTGTTTGTTTCTTTTTGGCTTTGCTGTGTTTTTGTCACTGTACATAGAGAAATAAACCGCACCTTTTGATTTTGAAAACCACAACCTCCGTCTGCTGGCCCTGTTTTTGTGTGGGGAGCCCAACCAGGGGGTCACACACACCCGCTACCGAGTTAACCCCCTCACAGTTGGTGGAGAACCAGTGGCAGTTTTTTTTAAGCCAGCATGGAGGAGATACTGAAACAGCTGGCTCTAGCAAATGCCAATCAACAGCAGACAAATGCAGGTTTGCAAAGGAGCCTTGCAGCCCAGCAGCAAGCTCATCAACAAGCCCAGCAGCAATCTGAGGCCCGCTTCATAGACCTGTTACAGAAGCAAGAGCAGAGACTACAACAAATGGAAGCAGTAATGCAGCAACGTCCGCAGACCAGTGAGGAAAGCCGTCCCACTAATACCGCGTCCTTTGGGGTGAGTCGTTTATTGACAAAAATGACTGGAGAGGATGATCCAGAGGTATTTTTGACCACATTTGAAAGGACTGCTGAAAGAGAAAAGTGGCCTGAGGAGCAGTGGGCTGGACTGGTGGCTCCTCTGTTAACTGGTGAATCGCAGAAGGCTTACTATGACCTAGAGCCTGACCAAGCAAAAGACTATGTGATGCTAAAAGCTGAAATATTGGCAAGGCTGGGTGTCACCCTGGCTGTCCGGGCTCAGCGTGTGCATAACTGGACTTTCCAGCTTGGAAAACCCCCCAGGTCTCAAATGTATGATCTCATTCACCTGAGCAGGAAGTGGCTACAGCCAGAGACTTTGTCCGCACCAGAGATTGTGGAACGTGTTGTAATGGATCGGTTTTTGAGAGCTCTTCCTACTGCCATCCAAAAGTGGGTAAGCCATGGAGACCCAGAGACGGCCGGTGGTCTTGTGGATCGTGTAGAGAAATACTTGGCTACAGAGAACCTGACGGCCTCTTCCAGAGACTCTCGGACTTTCCACCCTAAGACCAGACCATCCCCAGGGGCGGATAAGAGGATTCCAAGGGGTGAGGGTGGAGAGAGTGAGAGGGTGGGAGCTCTACCCAAAGTTTGGCGAGAACAGCCTGGGAAGTCAGGGGCTCAAGAGGCAGCCAAATGGATTGTTTGCTACCGCTGCCGGCAAGCGGGACATATTGCAGCAAATTGCCCGGTTGTGGAGGAACCCATGCAATGTGACTTTCTGATGGACAGACGTCAGTCGCTGTGTGCGACAGTCGCATGCACTGCCATTCGGGGAACTGAGAAACATTTATGCAAAATGTGTATTAATGGTAGAAATGTTGTGGTATTACTGGATTCAGGTAGCCTTGTGACCCTGATAAAGGCTGAATTAGTTAAAACAGAGGTCTCTGGGAATAGCAAGGTAGCTGTTATTTGTGTGCATGGGGACACCCGAGAGTATCCAGTGACTACAGTGTGTTTCGAGACCCCCAAAGGTACCCTCTATCATCCAGTGGGGTTAGTATCTCAATTACCGCATGATGCCATTGTGGGAAGGGATTTTCCGAAGTTCTGGGAACTGTGGGATGATCCTGAGCCCCCCACTGGTGCCCCTATGTACCAGGAATGTGATAGCCAGAACTCCTCTGAGAGTGGTGAGGACTCTCCAGAATTTCCCTTGTCAGTATTTGCAGGAGAGACTCAAGAAACTGGAGAGGAGCCCACCTCCTCAGACGAAAACCTACCGTCTGTGGAGTTTTCTGATCTGGAGGTTCACAGGGAAAATTTTGCCACAGAACAGTTAAAAGACCCCGCCCTAATAAAGGCACGGGAAAACGTAGTGGAAATAGATGGCGAGTTAGTGAACCCAGATAATACCTGCACTTACCCATACTTCAGCGTAGAGAAGGACCTACTGTATCGGGTGGCAAAAAGGGCAGAAGAAACCGTTGAGCAGCTGGTGGTGCCCAAACCTTACAGGAAGTTGGTGTTGGAGTTGGCCCATGGGCACATTCTTGGAGGTCATCTGGGGACAGAGAAAACCCGAGAGAGGGTATTACAGAGATTCTATTGGCCTGGGGTGATGAAGGACATAGAAAATTATTGTTCCTCCTGCCCTGTGTGTCAGAGGTCGGCCCCGATGCCACATTTCCGTAGCCCGCTGGTCCCTCTACCCATCATTGAGGTCCCGTTTGAGAGAATCGCAATGGATTTGGTAGGTCCTATAATCAAGTCCGCTAGGGGGCACCAGTACATATTGGTTATAATGGACTATGCCACCCGTTATCCAGAAGCGATCCCTCTCAGAAATACCTCGGCCAAAACCATAGCCAAAGAGCTATCTCTTGTTTTTAGCCGGGTGGGTATTTGTAAAGAACTGCTTACGGACCAAGGTACACCCTTTATGTCCCGGGTTATGAAAGAGCTGTGTAAATTGCTCAAAGTGACGCAATTGCGTACATCTGTGTATCACCCCCAAACCGATGGGCTGGTTGAAAGATTCAACAAAACCCTAAAACAAATGTTGAAGAAAGTGGTGGATAGAGATGGAAAGGATTGGGACTGTCTACTTCCTTATTTGATGTTTGCTATTAGGGAGGTGCCCCAATCCTCTACGGGATTCTCCCCCTTTGAGTTACTGTATGGGAGACACCCAAGAGGGCTGTTGGATATTGCCAAGGAAACTTGGGAAAGTGAGAGTTCTCCCCACAGGAGTGTGATTGAGCATGTCGCCCTGATGCAAGATCGAATTGCACAGGTAATGCCCATCGTGAAGGAACATTTGGCCCAAGCGCAGTTGGCACAGCAGAGAGTGTACAACCGTGGAGCAAAGACCCGTACCTTTTCCCCGGGGGATAGGATATTGGTACTTGTCCCTACGGTTGAAAGTAAATTCCTTGCCAAATGGCAAGGCCCCTACGAGATAATGGAAAAAGTGAGCGAAGTGAATTACAAGGTCAGACAACCAGGAAGGCGAAAGCCCGAACAGATATATCACGTTAATCTGTTGAAAGCCTGGAGGGATAGAGAGTCCCTAGTCGCAGAAACTTGGTCACCAGCTCAAACTGGTTGCGTGATTCCGGAGGTTGGAATAGCAGCCACCTTGTCACAACCCCAACAACAGGAGGTTAAGGAGTTTGTGCTTCGCAACAAGGAGGTGTTCTCTGAGCTGCCGGGACAGACATCTGGGGTAGAGCATGATATTATTACCCCGCCCGGTGAAAGGGTGAAGTTAAAACCCTATCGGATCCCAGAGGCCCGACGGGAGGCAATACGGGAGGAAGTACAGAAAATGCTGAACTTAGGGGTGATAGAGGAGTCCCAAAGTGATTGGTCTAGTCCCATTGTGTTGGTGCCTAAACCGGATGGGAGCTGGCGATTTTGTAACGATTTTCGTCAGTTGAACAAAGTTACAAAATTTGACACCTACCCCATGCCACGTATAGATGAGTTGATCGACCGGCTGGGAACAGCCCGATACATGACGACTCTTGACCTCACAAAAGGGTATTGGCAAATTCCCCTGGCCAAGTCGGCCAAAGAGAAAACCGCATTTGTAACCCCAGACGGGGCGTTCCAATATAAGAGAATGCCGTTCGGGTTACAGAATGCGCCGGCCACATTCCAGCGGAAAATGGACCAGATACTGAGGCCCCATCGGAAGTATGCTGCGGCTTACCTGGATGACGTAATTGTCCATAGCACAGATTGGGCCTCACATCTGCCAAAAGTGCAAGCAGTCCTAGACTCTATCCGGGAAGCGGGGTTTACGGCTAACCCCAAGAAGTGTACCATTGGGCAGGAGGAGGCCAAATATCTTGGGTACACCATTGGCAGGGGAGTAATAAAACCCCAACTCAACAAAGTCGAGGCCATCCAGAGTTGGCCACGTCCCAACAGCAAGAAGCAGGTACGAGCCTTTCTGGGAATCGCGGGTTATTATCGGCGCTTCATTCCCCACTTTGCTTCTAAGGCTGTGCCCCTAACCAACCTGACGAAAGGGAAAGGGTCGGTCATGATTAAATGGACCCCCGAGGCTGAGGCAGCATTCCAATTCTTGAAACAAGCCTTATGTAGCCAGCCAGTGTTGTACTCACCCGACTTCTCTAAAGACTTTGTCGTACAAAGTGATGCGTCAGATGTGGGGTTAGGAGCAGTATTGTCCCAGGTCTGGAACGGGGAAGAGCACCCAGTCATTTACCTCAGCAGGAAGTTGAAGTCCCATGAGGTAAATTACGCCACGGTTGAAAAGGAGTGTTTAGCGGTGAAGTGGGCTCTAGATTCCCTTCGGTACTATCTGCTAGGTAGGCACTTTGACATGGTTACGGATCACGCTCCGTTAAAGTGGATGGCTCAAAACAAGGAGACAAATAGAAGAGTGAATAGGTGGTTCCTGGCCCTACAGGAATTCAACTTCACAGTAAAGCATCGCCCTGGCGTTCAAATGGGGAATGTGGATGCTTTGTCTCGAGTACATGAATGCCTGATTGCTGGTGTTCCAACCCCAAGGTTAAAACAAGAGGGGGGGGTATGTGACAGCAGGAAGGTAAAGTCACCTGGTTGCATCCAGGGGGGTAGATATATTTCTCCCAGATTCAGGCTTTATGCCGACTTATACAACTAGGGAGTTGATGAAGCCCAGCTGAGGCTAGTGGGCTCATGAATGACTCATACCTCTAGGGAGAGTGCTGGGCGTCGTGAGACAGGGAGTTGATGAGACCAGCTGAAGCTTGTCAGCTTATTTAGGCCTCTATAAGAACTCCCAGCTTCATTAGATGTTAGCTCATGCCTGGAACCAGACCTGTGTGGACTGTCTAGGGAGAGTGAACCCCTGTGCGGTGAGGCAAAGCCTGTGTGGCTATTTGTTTGGACTTTTACTAAACCAGGGACTTAGGGACTAGGACAGCACCAGGCTGATCCCAGTTGTTAGTTTAGGAAACCTGCATGTTTAGTCAGAGGTCAAACTGACCAGGATTTATTTTGTTTGTTTCTTTTTGGCTTTGCTGTGTTTTTGTCACTGTACATAGAGAAATAAACCGCACCTTTTGATTTTGAAAACCACAACCTCCGTCTGCTGGCCCTGTTTTTGTGTGGGGAGCCCAACCAGGGGGTCACACACACCCGCTACCGAGTTAACCCCCTCACAATATATATATATATATATATATACATATATACATACATATATATACACATACACATATACACACATACATACATGCCGGCATAATTTTTATTTATTTTTAAAGCTTTCTACACAACACAGTATTACACAACAATCCTTATTTAAAAATGCATCAAAATCATACTTTGTTTTCCATGTCTTAAGGAGTTTCACATTCTCTTTGTCTAGACTACACATATACTTTGCATCATCATTCAAACCATCAGACTTTCCATGGATCATACTCATTTTAACGTGCACACGGAGTTTTTTTTGTAAGGTCTTCTCACACTGACACAATACCTGCACACAGTATCTTATCACTTCTGCAGCTACTCACAAACTTTCTAGTCGTGACATATCACTTCTAGATTATTGATCTTGTGTGCTGCTATAATAATGGTGTCTTGTCTTCTTACTTAATGTTTTATTCATTTATAGGGAGAATGAACAGAATTACAAGGTGAACGTAAATTCACCTGACTGGTCAACCCCCCCTGATCAAAACATTAATATTTCAGTAAACTGTAGGGAGCATGAACAGAATTACAAGGCAAACGTAAATTCACCTGACTGGTCAACCCCCCTGATCAAAACATTAATATTTCAGTAAACTGTAGGGAGCATGAACAGAATTACAAGGCGAACGTAAATTCACCTGACTGGTCAACCCCCCCTGATCAAAACATTAATATTTCAGTAAACTGTAGGGAGCATGAACAGAATTACAAAAGAGACTTCATTTCTCTCGACTGTTGTTCCCACACTTTATCAAAACATTAATATTTGTTGATTCAACGGTATTTATAAATGCCTGTACAGGTTTTTTACACAACATACGAGGCTGGCTGAGCGCAAGGGCTCGTCAAATTACCTCTATTTGTTACCTGGAAATCTATCAGGCCATACCTTTGTATCAACAGGGGTTCATGTTTTTGATGTAGGAATATTTATGTGTCCCCCACGGGAATTCCTGCAGTTTACAAGGCTGTCAGGACCTAGGTCCTTTGTCGACAAATTTCCTTTATCTGCACCCGGGTATTGGAATGGGACCATACTCCTATATCAAAGGGATTTAAACTACGGACGTATCTACTTATATTCCCTCAACTTGGATAAAGCAAAACATATACACAACAGATAAACATTCAATTAATCTCTATATTAGATATATGTAACAAAATCCCTTAATTCATTAAATCCCTAATCACATTTAGGCCTAAAAGTATAATATAATAAATGAAAATATCTTACCTTGCCCCGAGAGCGGTCTCTTGTGCTGATCCGGTAAGTCGCTGCCCGGGAGGCACTAGTTCAGTGAGCCGGCCTCTGTTAACGTCAAATTTAAGACGGAGGACTTACAGTTTTTTGCCGTACGGACATCGGTTCACTGGGTTGTTGGCTAGTGCTTTCCAGGAATTTGGACTTCCGGCTCGAAGGACCAAAATGTCAAGTAATTTTGGACCAACTCTCGTTACAAGTCAAGATATTTTATTGCATATGCTAGAGAAATGGTTAAATGTATATTTTCTGCTTCAGAGATCCATTTCTGCCTGTCATAAGTTTACATGCTGCTTTTATCACCCTTAAACCTTCCCCCTTCCTGTTCGTAACGTCCTGATCACGTGTATAATTTCAACTTTTATTCTGACGTTTTAGCAGGAAGATGAGAATATCCTTTTTCAGCCAACACCTTATGACAGGAAATTTCATACAATGGACACATAAATTATTCCATGGTTCGCAGCCCATATTTGACAGATGTAAGAGTCAGCACATCTTTGCACAATAGAATATGGTCATATGACTTATTCCAGTAATTAGGGCTATTAGAGCTTATTCAGCATATTTAAGTATTAATAGAGTTATATAAAGCAAACATTTTAACTTTAGAAGATATAGTCATATTAATATGCATATTCATAGTTGACATTTAAAGTATAATTTCTAATTTCTCTAACACGTTACAATGTTTCCATAAGAAGGATACAGAGAGACGTTACAATGTTTCCATAGGAAGGATACAGAGAGATGTTACAATGTTTCCATAGGAAGGATACAGAGAGACGTTACAATGTTTCCATAAGAAGGATACAGAGAGATGTTACAATGTTTCCATAGGAAGGATACAGAGAGATGTTACAATGTTTCCATAGGAAGGATACAGAGAGACGTTACAATGTTTCCATAGGAAGGATACAGAGAGACGTTACAATGTTTCCATAAGAAGGATACAGAGAGACGTTACAATGTTTCCATAGGAAGGATACAGAGAGAGACGTTACAATGTTTCCATAGGAAGGATACAGGGAGATGTTACAATGTTTCCATAGGAAGGATACAGAGAGATGTTACAATGTTTCCATAAGAAGGATACAGGGAGACGTTACAATGTTTCCATAAGAAGGATACAGAGAGACGTTACAATGTTTCCATAGGAAGGATACAGAGAGACGTTACAATGTTTCCATAGGAAGGATACAGAGAGACGTTACAATGTTTCCATAAGAAGGATACAGAGAGACGTTACAATGTTTCCATAGGAAGGATACAGAGAGATGTTACAATGTTTCCATAGGAAGGATACAGGGAGACGTTACAATGTTTCCATAAGAAGGATACAGGGAGATGTTACAATGTTTCCATAGGAAGGATACAGAGAGATGTTACAATGTTTCCATAAGAAGGATACAGAGAGACGTTACAATGTTTCCATAGGAAGGATACAGGGAGACGTTACAATGTTTCCATAAGAAGGATACAGGGAGATGTTACAATGTTTCCATAGGAAGGATACAGAGAGAGACGTTACAATGTTTCCATAGGAAGGATACAGAGAGACGTTACAATGTTTCCATAAGAAGGATACAGGGAGATGTTACAATGTTTCCATAGGAAGGATACAGAGAGACGTTACAATGTTTCCATAGGAAGGATACAGAAAGATGTTACAATGTTTCCATAGGAAGGATACAGAGAGACGTTACAATGTTTCCATAGGAAGGATACAGAGAGAGACGTTACAATGTTTCCATAAGAAGGATACAGAGAGAGACGTTACAATGTTTCCATAGGAAGGATACAGAGAGAGACGTTACAATGTTTCCATAAGAAGGATACAGAGAGACGTTACAATGTTTCCATAGGAAGGATACAGAGAGACGATACAATGTTTCCATAGGAAGGATACAGAGAGACGATACAATGTTTCCATAGGAAGGATACAGAGAGACGTTACAATGTTTCCATAGGAAGGATACAGGGAGACGTTACAATGTTTCCATAGGAAGGATACAGAGAGACGTTACAATGTTTCCATAGGAAGGATACAGGGAGACGTTACAATGTTTCCATAGGAAGGATACAGAGAGACGTTACAATGTTTCCATAGGAAGGATACAGAGAGACGTTACAATGTTTCCATAAGAAGGATACAGAGAGACGTTACAATGTTTCCATAAGAAGGATACAGAGAGACGTTACAATGTTTCCATAAGAAGGATATAGAGAGACGTTACAATGTTTCCATAAGAAGGATATAGAGAGACGTTACAATGTTTCCATAAGAAGGATACAGAGAGACGTTACAATGTTTCCATAGGAAGGATACAGGGAGACGTTACAATGTTTCCATAGGAAGGATACAGAGAGATGTTACAATGTTTCCATAGGAAGGATACAGGGAGACGTTACAATGTTTCCATAAGAAGGATACAGGGAGATGTTACAATGTTTCCATAGGAAGGATACAGGGAGATGTTACAATGTTTCCATAGGAAGGATACAGAGAGACGTTACAATGTTTCCATAGGAAGGTTATAGAGAGACGTTACAATGTTTCCATAGGAAGGTTATAGAGAGACGTTACAATGTTTCCATAAGAAGGATACAGAGAGACGTTACAATGTTTCCATAAGAAGGATACAGAGAGACGTTACAATGTTTCCATAGGAAGGATACAGAGAGACGTTACAATGTTTCCATAGGAAGGATACAGAGAGAGACGTTACAATGTTTCCATAAGAAGGATACAGAGAGAGACGTTACAATGTTTCCATAGGAAGGATACAGAGAGAGACGTTACAATGTTTCCATAAGAAGGATACAGAGAGACGTTACAATGTTTCCATAGGAAGGATACAGAGAGACGATACAATGTTTCCATAGGAAGGATACAGAGAGACGATACAATGTTTCCATAGGAAGGATGCAGAGAGACATTACAATGTTTCCATAGGAAGGATACAGGGAGACGTTACAATGTTTCCATAGGAAGGATACAGAGAGACGTTACAATGTTTCCATAAGAAGGATACAGAGAGACGTTACAATGTTTCCATAGGAAGGATACAGAGAGACGATACAATGTTTCCATAGGAAGGATACAGAGAGACGTTACAATGTTTCCATAGGAAGGATACAGAGAGACGGTACAATGTTTCCATAGGAAGGATACAGGGAGACGTTACAATGTTTCCATAGGAAGGATACAGAGAGACGTTACAATGTTTCCATAAGAAGGATACAGAGAGACGTTACAATGTTTCCATAAGAAGGATACAGAGAGACGTTACAATGTTTCCATAAGAAGGATATAGAGAGACGTTACAATGTTTCCATAAGAAGGATACAGAGAGACGTTACAATGTTTCCATAAGAAGGATACAGAGAGACGTTACAATGTTTCCATAGGAAGGATACAGAGAGATGTTACAATGTTTCCATAGGAAGGATACAGAGAGACGTTACAATGTTTCCATAAGAAGGATACAGAGAGACGTTACAATGTTTCCATAAGAAGGATACAGGGAGACGTTACAATGTTTCCATAGGAAGGATACAGGGAGACGTTACAATGTTTCCATAAGAAGGATACAGAGAGACGTTACAATGTTTCCATAGGAAGGATACAGAGAGATGTTACAATGTTTCCATAGGAAGGATACAGAGAGACGTTATGCCCCGTACACACGATCGTTTTTCATGCCGTTAAAACTGCCATTTTAAAAAATGGCCCTGAAAAATGATCGTGTGTAGGCTCCAGAGCATTTTTAACGACGTGAAAAACGGCCATTAAAAATTCCGGACATGCTCTCCTTTTTCACGTCGTTTTTCATGTCGTTTTTTTTTTACGACGTGAAAAACAATAGTGTGTATGCTTTAACGACGTGAAAAAACGCGCATGCTCAGAATCAAGTATGAGACGGGAGCGCTCGTTCTGGTAAAACTAGCGTTCGTAATGGAGATAGCACATTCATTACACAGTAACGGACTGAAAAGCGCGAATCGTCACTCAACAAACTTTACTAACATGAAGGGTGGCGCCATTCGAACGGAACTTCCCCTTTATAGTGCCGTTGTACGTGTTGAACGTCACTGCGCTTTGCTTGATCGTTTTTTTTAATGATGGTGTGTACGCAAGGCAGGCTTGAGAGGAAACATGAAAAAAAAAAACGAGGAGAAAAACGTTGGTTTAAAAAATGACAATAAAAACGATCGTGTGTACGGGGCATTACAATGTTTCCACAGGAAGGATACAGAGAGACGTTACAATGTTTCCATAAGAAGGATACAGGGAGACGTTACAATGTTTCCATAAGAAGGATACAGGGAGATGTTACAATGTTTCCATAAGAAGGATACAGGGAGACGTTACAATGTTTCCATAAGAAGGATACAGAGAGACGTTACAATGTTTCCATAGGAAGGATACAGAGAGACGTTACAATGTTTCCATAAGAAGGATACAGGGAGACGTTACAATGTTTCCATAGGAAGGATACAGAGAGACGTTACAATGTTTCCATAAGAAGGATACAGAGAGACGTTACAATGTTTCCATAGGAAGGATACAGGGAGACGTTACAATGTTTCCATAGGAAGGATACAGAGAGAGACGTTACAATGTTTCCACATGAAGGATACAGAGAGACGTTACAATGTTTCCATAAGAAGGATACAGGGAGACGTTACAATGTTTCCATAAGAAGGATACAGGGAGACGTTACAATGTTTCCATAGGAAGGATACAGAGAGACGTTACAATGTTTCCATAAGAAGGATACAGAGAGACGTCACAATGTTTCCATAGGAAGGATACAGAGAGAGACGTTACAATGTTTCCATAGGAAGGATACAGAGAGACGTCACAATGTTTCCATAGGAAGGATACAGAGAGAGACGTTACAATGTTTCCATAGGAAGGATACAGGGAGACGTTACAATGTTTCTATAGGAAGGATACAGAGAGACGTCACAATGTTTCCATAGGAAGGATACAGAGAGAGACGTTACAATGTTTCCATATGAAGGATACAGGGAGACGTTACAATGTTTTTATAGGAAGGATACAGGGAGATGTTACCATGTTTCCATAAGAAGGATACAGAGAGACGTTACAATGTTTCCATAGGAAGGATACAGAGAGATGTTACAATGTTTCCATAAGAAGGATACAGAGAGACGTTACAATGTTTCCATAGGAAGGATACAGAGAGACGTTACAATGTTTCCATAGGAAGGATATAGAGAGACGTTACAATGTTTCCATAGGAAGGATACAGAGAGACGTTACAATGTTTCCATAGGAAGGATACAGAGAGACGTTACAATGTTTCCATAAGAAGGATACAGAGAGATGTTACAATGTTTCCATAAGAAGGATACAGAGAGATGTTACAATGTTTCCATAAGAAGGATACAGAGAGATGTTACAATGTTTCCATAAGAAGGATACAGAGAGATGTTACAATGTTTCCATAAGAAGGATACAGGGAGACGTTACAATGTTTCCATAGGAAGGATACAGAGAGACGTTACAATGTTTCCATAGGAAGGATACAGAGAGATGTTCCAATGTTTCCATATGAAGGATACAGAGAGATGTTACAATGTTTCCATAAGAAGGATACAGGGAGACGTTACAATGTTTCCATAAGAAGGATACAGAGAGATGTTACAATGTTTCCATAAGAAGGATACAGAGAGAGACGTTACAATGTTTCCATAGGAAGGATACAGAGAGACGTTACAATATTTCCATATGAAGGATACAGGGAGACGTTACAATGTTTCCATAGGAAGGATACAGAGAGACGTTACAATGTTTCCATGGGAATGATACAGAGAGACGTTACAATGTTTCCATAGGAAGGATACAGGGAGATGTTACAATGTTTCCATAGGAAGGATACAGGGAGACGTTACAATGTTTCCATAAGAAGGATACAGAGAGACGTTACAATGTTTCCATAGGAAGGATACAGAGAGATGTTACAATGTTTCCATAGGAAGGATACAGAGAGACGTTATGCCCCGTACACACGATCGTTTTTCATGCCGTTAAAACTGCCATTTTAAAAAATGGCCCTGAAAAATGATCGTGTGTAGGCTCCAGAGCATTTTTAACGACGTGAAAAACGGCCATTAAAAATTCCGGACATGCTCTCCTTTTTCACGTCGTTTTTCATGTCGTTTTTTTTTTACGACGTGAAAAACAATAGTGTGTATGCTTTAACGACGTGAAAAAACGCGCATGCTCAGAATCAAGTATGAGACGGGAGCGCTCGTTCTGGTAAAACTAGCGTTCGTAATGGAGATAGCACATTCATTACACAGTAACGGACTGAAAAGCGCGAATCGTCACTCAACAAACTTTACTAACATGAAGGGTGGCGCCATTCGAACGGAACTTCCCCTTTATAGTGCCGTTGTACGTGTTGAACGTCACTGCGCTTTGCTTGATCGTTTTTTTTAATGATGGTGTGTACGCAAGGCAGGCTTGAGAGGAAACATGAAAAAAAAAAACGAGGAGAAAAACGTTGGTTTAAAAAATGACAATAAAAACGATCGTGTGTACGGGGCATTACAATGTTTCCACAGGAAGGATACAGAGAGACGTTACAATGTTTCCATAAGAAGGATACAGGGAGACGTTACAATGTTTCCATAAGAAGGATACAGGGAGATGTTACAATGTTTCCATAAGAAGGATACAGGGAGACGTTACAATGTTTCCATAAGAAGGATACAGAGAGACGTTACAATGTTTCCATAGGAAGGATACAGAGAGACGTTACAATGTTTCCATAAGAAGGATACAGGGAGACGTTACAATGTTTCCATAGGAAGGATACAGAGAGACGTTACAATGTTTCCATAAGAAGGATACAGAGAGACGTTACAATGTTTCCATAGGAAGGATACAGGGAGACGTTACAATGTTTCCATAGGAAGGATACAGAGAGAGACGTTACAATGTTTCCACATGAAGGATACAGAGAGACGTTACAATGTTTCCATAAGAAGGATACAGGGAGACGTTACAATGTTTCCATAAGAAGGATACAGGGAGACGTTACAATGTTTCCATAGGAAGGATACAGAGAGACGTTACAATGTTTCCATAAGAAGGATACAGAGAGACGTCACAATGTTTCCATAGGAAGGATACAGAGAGAGACGTTACAATGTTTCCATAGGAAGGATACAGAGAGACGTCACAATGTTTCCATAGGAAGGATACAGAGAGAGACGTTACAATGTTTCCATAGGAAGGATACAGGGAGACGTTACAATGTTTCTATAGGAAGGATACAGAGAGACGTCACAATGTTTCCATAGGAAGGATACAGAGAGAGACGTTACAATGTTTCCATATGAAGGATACAGGGAGACGTTACAATGTTTTTATAGGAAGGATACAGGGAGATGTTACCATGTTTCCATAAGAAGGATACAGAGAGACGTTACAATGTTTCCATAGGAAGGATACAGAGAGATGTTACAATGTTTCCATAAGAAGGATACAGAGAGACGTTACAATGTTTCCATAGGAAGGATACAGAGAGACGTTACAATGTTTCCATAGGAAGGATATAGAGAGACGTTACAATGTTTCCATAGGAAGGATACAGAGAGACGTTACAATGTTTCCATAGGAAGGATACAGAGAGACGTTACAATGTTTCCATAAGAAGGATACAGAGAGATGTTACAATGTTTCCATAAGAAGGATACAGAGAGATGTTACAATGTTTCCATAAGAAGGATACAGAGAGATGTTACAATGTTTCCATAAGAAGGATACAGAGAGATGTTACAATGTTTCCATAAGAAGGATACAGGGAGACGTTACAATGTTTCCATAGGAAGGATACAGAGAGACGTTACAATGTTTCCATAGGAAGGATACAGAGAGATGTTCCAATGTTTCCATATGAAGGATACAGAGAGATGTTACAATGTTTCCATAAGAAGGATACAGGGAGACGTTACAATGTTTCCATAAGAAGGATACAGAGAGATGTTACAATGTTTCCATAAGAAGGATACAGAGAGAGACGTTACAATGTTTCCATAGGAAGGATACAGAGAGACGTTACAATATTTCCATATGAAGGATACAGGGAGACGTTACAATGTTTCCATAGGAAGGATACAGAGAGACGTTACAATGTTTCCATGGGAATGATACAGAGAGACGTTACAATGTTTCCATAGGAAGGATACAGGGAGATGTTACAATGTTTCCATAGGAAGGATACAGGGAGACGTTACAATGTTTCCATAGGAAGGATACAGAGAGAGACGTTACAATGTTTCCATAAGAAGGATACAGAGAGACGTTACAATGTTTCCATAGGAAGGATACAGAGAGACGTTACAATGTTTCCATAAGAAGGATACAGAGAGACGTTACAATGTTTCCATAGGAAGGATACAGAGAGACGTTACAATGTTTCCATAGGAAGGATACAGAGAGATGTTACAATGTTTCCATAGGAAGGATACAGGGAGATGTTACAATGTTTCCATAAGAAGGATACAGGGAGATGTTACAATGTTTCCATAGGAAGGATACAGAGAGAGACGTTACAATGTTTCCATAGGAAGGATACAGAGAGACGTTACAATGTTTCCATAAGAAGGATACAGGGAGATGTTACAATGTTTCCATAGGAAGGATACAGAGAGACGTTACAATGTTTCCATAAGAAGGATACAGAGAGACGTTACAATGTTTCCATAGGAAGGATACAGAGAGACGTTACAATGTTTCCATAGGAAGGATACAGAAAGATGTTACAATGTTTTCATAGGAAGGATACAGAGAGACGTTACAATGTTTCCATAGGAAGGATACAGAAAGATGTTACAATGTTTCCATAGGAAGGATACAGAGAGACGTTACAATGTTTCCATAGGAAGGATACAGAGAGAGACGTTACAATGTTTCCATAGGAAGGATACAGAGAGAGACGTTACAATGTTTCCATAGGAAGGATACAGAGAGACGTTACAATGTTTCCATAGGAAGGATACAGAGAGAGATGTTACAATGTTTCCATAGGAAGGATACAGGGAGACGTTACAATGTTTCCATAAGAAGGATACAGGGAGACGTTACAATGTTTCCATAAGAAGGATACAGGGAGATGTTACAATGTTTCCATAGGAAGGATACAGAGAGACGTTACAATGTTTCCATAGGAAGGATACAGAGAGAGAGATGTTACAATGTTTCCATATGAAGGATACAGAGAAACGTTACAATGTTTCCATAGGAAGGATACAGGGAGATGTTACAATGTTTCCATAGGAAGGATACAGAGAGAGACGTTACAATGTTTCCATATGAAGGATACAGGGAGATGTTACAATGTTTCCATAAGAAGGATACAGAGAGACGTAACAATGTTTCCATAGGAAGGATACAGAGAGATTTTACAATGTTTCCATAGGAAGGATACAGAGAGACGTTACAATGTTTCCATAAGAAGGATACAGAGAGATTTTACAATGTTTCCATAGGAAGGATACAGAGAGACGTTACAATGTTTCCATAAGAAGGATACAGGGAGATGTTACAATGTTTCCATAGGAAGGATACAGAGAGAGATGTTACAATGTTTCCATAGGAAGGATACAGGGAGACGTTACAATGTTTCCATAAGAAGGATACAGGGAGACGTTACAATGTTTCCATAGGAAGGATACAGAGAGATGTTACAATGTTTCCATAGGAAGGATACAGAGAGATGTTACAATGTTTCCATAGGAAGGATACAGAGAGACGTTACAATGTTTCCATAGGAAGGATACAGAGAGACGTTACAATGTTTCCATAGGAAGGATACAGAGAGAGATGTTACAATGTTTCCATAGGAAGGATACAGGGAGACGTTACAATGTTTCCATAAGAAGGATACAGGGAGACGTTACAATGTTTCCATAAGAAGGATACAGGGAGATGTTACAATGTTTCCATAGGAAGGATACAGAGAGACGTTACAATGTTTCCATAGGAAGGATACAGAGAGAGAGATGTTACAATGTTTCCATATGAAGGATACAGAGAAACGTTACAATGTTTCCATAGGAAGGATACAGGGAGATGTTACAATGTTTCCATAGGAAGGATACAGAGAGAGACGTTACAATGTTTCCATATGAAGGATACAGGGAGATGTTACAATGTTTCCATAAGAAGGATACAGAGAGACGTAACAATGTTTCCATAGGAAGGATACAGAGAGATTTTACAATGTTTCCATAGGAAGGATACAGAGAGACGTTACAATGTTTCCATAAGAAGGATACAGAGAGATTTTACAATGTTTCCATAGGAAGGATACAGAGAGACGTTACAATGTTTCCATAAGAAGGATACAGGGAGATGTTACAATGTTTCCATAGGAAGGATACAGAGAGAGATGTTACAATGTTTCCATAGGAAGGATACAGGGAGACGTTACAATGTTTCCATAAGAAGGATACAGGGAGACGTTACAATGTTTCCATAGGAAGGATACAGAGAGATGTTACAATGTTTCCATAGGAAGGATACAGAGAGATGTTACAATGTTTCCATAGGAAGGATACAGAGAGATGTTACAATGTTTCCATAGGAAGGATACAGAGAGAGACGTTACAATGTTTCCATAGGAAGGATAGAGAGAGACTTTACAATGTTTCCATAGGAAGGATAGAGAGAGAGACGTTACAATGTTTCCATATTAAGGATACAGAGAGACGTTACAATGTTTCCATATGAAGGATACAGAGAGAGACGTTACAATGTTTCCATAGGAAGGATACAGAGAAACGTTACAATGTTTCCATAGGAAGGATGCAGAGAGAGATGTTACAATGTTTCCATATGAAGGATACAGAGAGACGTTACAATGTTCCCATAAGAAGGATACAGAGAGAGACGTTACAATGTTTCCATAGGAAGGATACAGAGAAACGTTACAATGTTTCCATAGGAAGGATGCAGAGAGAGATGTTACAATGTTTCCATATGAAGGATACAGAGAGACGTTACAATGTTTCCATAAGAAGGATACAGAGAGACGTTACAATGTTTCCATAAGAAGGATACAGGGAGATGTTACAATGTTTCCATAGGAAGGATACAGAGAGACGTTACAATGTTTCCATAGGAAGGATACAGGGAGACGTTACAATGTTTCCATAAGAAGGATACAGGGAGACGTTACAATGTTTCCATAAGAAGGATACAGGGAGACGTTACAATGTTTCCATAAGAAGGATACAGAGAAACGTTACAATGTTTCCATAAGAAGGATACAGGGAGACGTTACAATGTTTCCATAAGAAGGATATAGAGAGACGTTACAATGTTTCCATAAGAAGGATACAGAGAGGTTACAATGTTTCCATAAGAAGGATACAGGGAGACGTTACAATGTTTCCATAAGAAGGATACAGAGAGACGTTACAATGTTTCCATAAGAAGGATACAGAGAAACGTTACAATGTTTCCATAAGAAGGATACAGAGAGGTTACAATGTTTCCATAAGAAGGATACAGGGAGACGTTACAATGTTTCCATAAGAAGGATACAGGGAGACGTTACAATGTTTCCATAGGAAGGATACAGAGAGATGTTCCAATGTTTCCATATGAAGGATACAGAGAGATGTTACAATGTTTCCATAAGAAGGATACAGAGAGATGTTACAATGTTTCCATAAGAAGGATACAGAGAGAGACGTTACAATGTTTCCATAGGAAGGATACAGAGAGACGTTACAATATTTCCATATGAAGGATACAGGGAGACGTTACAATGTTTCCATAGGAAGGATACAGAGAGACGTTACAATGTTTCCATGGGAATGATACAGAGAGACGTTACAATGTTTCCATAGGAAGGATACAGGGAGATGTTACAATGTTTCCATAGGAAGGACACAGGGAGACGTTACAATGTTTCCATAGGAAGGATACAGAGAGAGACGTTACAATGTTTCCATAAGAAGGATACAGAGAGACGTTACAATGTTTCCATAGGAAGGATACAGAGAGACGTTACAATGTTTCCATAAGAAGGATACAGAGAGACGTTACAATGTTTCCATAGGAAGGATACAGAGAGACGTTACAATGTTTCCATAGGAAGGATACAGAGAGATGTTACAATGTTTCCATAGGAAGGATACAGGGAGATGTTACAATGTTTCCATAAGAAGGATACAGGGAGATGTTACAATGTTTCCATAGGAAGGATACAGAGAGAGACGTTACAATGTTTCCATAGGAAGGATACAGAGAGACGTTACAATGTTTCCATAAGAAGGATACAGGGAGATGTTACAATGTTTCCATAGGAAGGATACAGAGAGACGTTACAATGTTTCCATAAGAAGGATACAGAGAGACGTTACAATGTTTCCATAGGAAGGATACAGAGAGACGTTACAATGTTTCCATAGGAAGGATACAGAAAGATGTTACAATGTTTCCATAGGAAGGATACAGGGAGACGTTACAATGTTTCCATAAGAAGGATACAGGGAGACGTTACAATGTTTCCATAGGAAGGATACAGAGAGATGTTACAATGTTTCCATAGGAAGGATACAGAGAGATGTTACAATGTTTCCATAGGAAGGATACAGAGAGATGTTACAATGTTTCCATAGGAAGGATACAGAGAGAGACGTTACAATGTTTCCATAGGAAGGATAGAGAGAGACTTTACAATGTTTCCATAGGAAGGATAGAGAGAGAGACGTTACAATGTTTCCATATTAAGGATACAGAGAGACGTTACAATGTTTCCATAGGAAGGATACAGAGAGAGACGTTACAATGTTTCCATAGGAAGGATACAGAGAAACGTTACAATGTTTCCATAGGAAGGATGCAGAGAGAGATGTTACAATGTTTCCATATGAAGGATACAGAGAGACGTTACAATGTTTCCATAAGAAGGATACAGAGAGACGTTACAATGTTTCCATAAGAAGGATACAGGGAGATGTTACAATGTTTCCATAGGAAGGATACAGAGAGACGTTACAATGTTTCCATAGGAAGGATACAGGGAGATGTTACAATGTTTCCATAAGAAGGATACAGGGAGACGTTACAATGTTTCCATAAGAAGGATACAGGGAGACGATACAATGTTTCCATAAGAAGGATACAGAGAAACGTTACAATGTTTCCATAAGAAGGATACAGAGAGGTTACAATGTTTCCATAAGAAGGATACAGGGAGACGTTACAATGTTTCCATAAGAAGGATACAGAGAGACGTTACAATGTTTCCATAAGAAGGATACAGAGAAACGTTACAATGTTTCCATAAGAAGGATACAGAGAGGTTACAATGTTTCCATAAGAAGGATACAGGGAGACGTTACAATGTTTCCATAAGAAGGATACAGGGAGACGTTACAATGTTTCCATAGGAAGGATACAGAGAGATGTTCCAATGTTTCCATATGAAGGATACAGAGAGATGTTACAATGTTTCCATAAGAAGGATACAGAGAGATGTTACAATGTTTCCATAAGAAGGATACAGAGAGAGACGTTACAATGTTTCCATAGGAAGGATACAGAGAGATGTTACAATGTTTCCATGGGAATGATACAGAGAGACGTTACAATATTTCCATATGAAGGATACAGGGAGACGTTACAATGTTTCCATAGGAAGGATACAGAGAGACGTTACAATGTTTCCATGGGAATGATACAGAGAGACGTTACAATGTTTCCATAGGAAGGATACAGGGAGATGTTACAATGTTTCCATAGGAAGGACACAGGGAGACGTTACAATGTTTCCATAGGAAGGATACAGAGAGAGACGTTACAATGTTTCCATAAGAAGGATACAGAGAGACGTTACAATGTTTCCATAGGAAGGATACAGAGAGACGTTACAATGTTTCCATAAGAAGGATACAGAGAGACGTTACAATGTTTCCATAGGAAGGATACAGAGAGACGTTACAATGTTTCCATAGGAAGGATACAGAGAGATGTTACAATGTTTCCATAGGAAGGATACAGGGAGATGTTACAATGTTTCCATAAGAAGGATACAGGGAGATGTTACAATGTTTCCATAGGAAGGATACAGAGAGAGACGTTACAATGTTTCCATAGGAAGGATACAGAGAGACGTTACAATGTTTCCATAAGAAGGATACAGGGAGATGTTACAATGTTTCCATAGGAAGGATACAGAGAGACGTTACAATGTTTCCATAAGAAGGATACAGAGAGACGTTACAATGTTTCCATAGGAAGGATACAGAGAGACGTTACAATGTTTCCATAGGAAGGATACAGAAAGATGTTACAATGTTTAAATAGGAAGGATACAGAGAGACGTTACAATGTTTCCATAGGAAGGATACAGAAAGATGTTACAATGTTTCCATAGGAAGGATACAGAGAGACGTTACAATGTTTCCATAGGAAGGATACAGAGAGAGACGTTACAATGTTTCCATAGGAAGGATACAGAGAGAGATGTTACAATGTTTCCATAGGAAGGATACAGAGAGACGTTACAATGTTTCCATAAGAAGGATACAGGGAGACGTTACAATGTTTCCATAAGAAGGATACAGGGAGATGTTACAATGTTTCCATAGGAAGGATACAGAGAGACGTTACAATGTTTCCATAGGAAGGATACAGAGAGAGAGATGTTACAATGTTTCCATATGAAGGATACAGAGAAACGTTACAATGTTTCCATAGGAAGGATACAGGGAGATGTTACAATGTTTCCATAGGAAGGATACAGAGAGAGACGTTACAATGTTTCCATATGAAGGATACAGGGAGATGTTACAATGTTTCCATAAGAAGGATACAGAGAGACGTAACAATGTTTCCATAGGAAGGATACAGAGAGATTTTACAATGTTTCCATAGGAAGGATACAGAGAGACGTTACAATGTTTCCATAAGAAGGATACAGAGAGATTTTACAATGTTTCCATAGGAAGGATACAGAGAGACGTTACAATGTTTCCATAAGAAGGATACAGGGAGATGTTACAATGTTTCCATAGGAAGGATACAGAGAGAGATGTTACAATGTTTCCATAGGAAGGATACAGGGAGACGTTACAATGTTTCCATAAGAAGGATACAGGGAGACGTTACAATGTTTCCATAGGAAGGATACAGAGAGATGTTACAATGTTTCCATAGGAAGGATACAGAGAGATGTTACAATGTTTCCATAGGAAGGATACAGAGAGATGTTACAATGTTTCCATAGGAAGGATACAGAGAGAGACGTTACAATGTTTCCATAGGAAGGATAGAGAGAGACTTTACAATGTTTCCATAGGAAGGATAGAGAGAGAGACGTTACAATGTTTCCATATTAAGGATACAGAGAGACGTTACAATGTTTCCATAGGAAGGATACAGAGAGAGACGTTACAATGTTTCCATAGGAAGGATACAGAGAAACGTTACAATGTTTCCATAGGAAGGATGCAGAGAGAGATGTTACAATGTTTCCATATGAAGGATACAGAGAGACGTTACAATGTTCCCATAAGAAGGATACAGGGAGACGTTACAATGTTTCCATAGGAAGGATACAGAGAAACGTTACAATGTTTCCATAGGAAGGATGCAGAGAGAGATGTTACAATGTTTCCATATGAAGGATACAGAGAGACGTTACAATGTTCCCATAAGAAGGATACAGAGAGAGACGTTACAATGTTTCCATAGGAAGGATACAGAGAAACGTTACAATGTTTCCATAGGAAGGATGCAGAGAGAGATGTTACAATGTTTCCATATGAAGGATACAGAGAGACGTTACAATGTTTCCATAAGAAGGATACAGAGAGACGTTACAATGTTTCCATAGGAAGGATACAGAGAGACGTTACAATGTTTCCATAGGAAGGATACAGGGAGACGTTACAATGTTTCCATAAGAAGGATACAGGGAGACGTTACAATGTTTCCATAAGAAGGATACAGGGAGACGTTACAATGTTTCCATAAGAAGGATACAGGGAGACGTTACAATGTTTCCATAAGAAGGATACAGAGAAACGTTACAATGTTTCCATAAGAAGGATACAGGGAGACGTTACAATGTTTCCATAAGAAGGATATAGAGAGACGTTACAATGTTTCCATAAGAAGGATACAGAGAGGTTACAATGTTTCCATAAGAAGGATACAGGGAGACGTTACAATGTTTCCATAAGAAGGATACAGAGAGACGTTACAATGTTTCCATAAGAAGGATACAGAGAAACGTTACAATGTTTCCATAAGAAGGATACAGAGAGGTTACAATGTTTCCATAAGAAGGATACAGGGAGACGTTACAATGTTTCCATAAGAAGGATACAGGGAGACGTTACAATGTTTCCATAAGAAGGATATAGAGAGACGTTACAATGTTTCCATAAGAAGGATACAGAGAGGTTACAATGTTTCCATAAGAAGGATACAGGGAGACGTTACAATGTTTCCATAAGAAGGATACAGGGAGACGTTACAATGTTTCCATAGGAAGGATACAGAGAGATGTTCCAATGTTTCCATATGAAGGATACAGAGAGATGTTACAATGTTTCCATAAGAAGGATACAGGGAGACGTTACAATGTTTCCATAAGAAGGATACAGAGAGATGTTACAATGTTTCCATAAGAAGGATACAGAGAGAGACGTTACAATGTTTCCATAGGAAGGATACAGAGAGACGTTACAATATTTCCATATGAAGGATACAGGGAGACGTTACAATGTTTCCATAGGAAGGATACAGAGAGACGTTACAATGTTTCCATGGGAATGATACAGAGAGACGTTACAATGTTTCCATAGGAAGGATACAGGGAGATGTTACAATGTTTCCATAGGAAGGATACAGGGAGACGTTACAATGTTTCCATAGGAAGGATACAGAGAGAGACGTTACAATGTTTCCATAAGAAGGATACAGAGAGACGTTACAATGTTTCCATAGGAAGGATACAGAGAGACGTTACAATGTTTCCATAAGAAGGATACAGAGAGACGTTACAATGTTTCCATAGGAAGGATACAGAGAGACGTTACAATGTTTCCATAGGAAGGATACAGAGAGATGTTACAATGTTTCCATAGGAAGGATACAGAGAGACGTTACAATGTTTCCATAGGAAGGATACAGAGAGAGACGTTACAATGTTTCCATAGGAAGGATACAGAGAGACGTTACAATGTTTCCATAAGAAGGATACAGAGAGACGTTACAATGTTTCCATAGGAAGGATACAGAGAGACGTTACAATGTTTCCATAGGAAGGATACAGAGAGATGTTACAATGTTTCCATAGGAAGGATACAGGGAGATGTTACAATGTTTCCATAGGAAGGATACAGAGAGAGACGTTACAATGTTTCCATAGGAAGGATACAGAGAGACGTTACAATGTTTCCATAAGAAGGATACAGAGAGACGTTACAATGTTTCCATAGGAAGGATACAGAGAGACGTTACAATGTTTCCATAGGAAGGATACAGAAAGATGTTACAATGTTTCCATAGGAAGGATACAGAGAGACGTTACAATGTTTCCATAGGAAGGATACAGAAAGATGTTACAATGTTTCCATAGGAAGGATACAGAGAGAGACGTTACAATGTTTCCATAGGAAGGATACAGAGAGAGACGTTACAATGTTTCCATAGGAAGGATACAGAGAGAGACGTTACAATGTTTCCATAGGAAGGATACAGAGAGACGTTACAATGTTTCCATAGGAAGGATACAGAGAGAGACGTTACAATGTTTCCATAGGAAGGATACAGAGAGACGTTACAATGTTTCCATAGGAAGGATACAGAGAGAGATGTTACAATGTTTCCATATGAAGGATACAGAGAGACGTTACAATGTTTCCATAGGAAGGATACAGGGAGACGTTACAATGTTTCCATAAGAAGGATACAGGGAGACGTTACAATGTTTCCATAAGAAGGATACAGGGAGATGCTACAATGTTTCCATAGGAAGGATACAGAGAGACGTTACAATGTTTCCATAGGAAGGATACAGAGAGAGATGTTACAATGTTTCCATAGGAAGGATACAGAGAGATGTTACAATGTTTCCATAGGAAGGATACAGAGAGATGTTACAATGTTTCCATAGGAAGGATACAGAGAGAGACGTTACAATGTTTCCATAGGAAGGATAGAGAGAGACTTTACAATGTTTCCATAGGAAGGATAGAGAGAGAGACGTTACAATGTTTCCATATTAAGGATACAGAGAGACGTTACAATGTTTCCATAGGAAGGATACAGAGAGAGACGTTACAATGTTTCCATAAGAAGGATACAGAGAGACGTTACAATGTTTCCATAGGAAGGATACAGAGAGAGACGTTACAATGTTTCCATAGGAAGGATACAGAGAGACGTTACAATGTTTCCATAAGAAGGATACAGAGAGACGTTACAATGTTTCCATAGGAAGGATACAGAGAGACGTTACAATGTTTCCATAGGAAGGATACAGAAAGATGTTACAATGTTTCCATAGGAAGGATACAGAGAGACGTTACAATGTTTCCATAGGAAGGATACAGAAAGATGTTACAATGTTTCCATAGGAAGGATACAGAGAGAGACGTTACAATGTTTCCATAGGAAGGATACAGAGAGAGACGTTACAATGTTTCCATAGGAAGGATACAGAGAGAGACGTTACAATGTTTCCATAGGAAGGATACAGAGAGACGTTACAATGTTTCCATAGGAAGGATACAGAGAGAGACGTTACAATGTTTCCATAGGAAGGATACAGAGAGACGTTACAATGTTTCCATAGGAAGGATACAGAGAGAGATGTTACAATGTTTCCATATGAAGGATACAGAGAGACGTTACAATGTTTCCATAGGAAGGATACAGGGAGACGTTACAATGTTTCCATAAGAAGGATACAGGGAGACGTTACAATGTTTCCATAAGAAGGATACAGGGAGATGCTACAATGTTTCCATAGGAAGGATACAGAGAGACGTTACAATGTTTCCATAGGAAGGATACAGAGAGAGATGTTACAATGTTTCCATAGGAAGGATACAGAGAGATGTTACAATGTTTCCATAGGAAGGATACAGAGAGATGTTACAATGTTTCCATAGGAAGGATACAGAGAGAGACGTTACAATGTTTCCATAGGAAGGATAGAGAGAGACTTTACAATGTTTCCATAGGAAGGATAGAGAGAGAGACGTTACAATGTTTCCATATTAAGGATACAGAGAGACGTTACAATGTTTCCATAGGAAGGATACAGAGAGAGACGTTACAATGTTTCCATAGGAAGGATACAGAGAAACGTTACAATGTTTCCATAGGAAGGATGCAGAGAGAGATGTTACAATGTTTCCATATGAAGGATACAGAGAGACGTTACAATGTTCCCATAAGAAGGATACAGGGAGACGTTACAATGTTTCCATAGGAAGGATACAGAGAAACGTTACAATGTTTCCATAGGAAGGATGCAGAGAGAGATGTTACAATGTTTCCATATGAAGGATACAGAGAGACGTTACAATGTTCCCATAAGAAGGATACAGAGAGAGACGTTACAATGTTTCCATAGGAAGGATACAGAGAAACGTTACAATGTTTCCATAGGAAGGATGCAGAGAGAGATGTTACAATGTTTCCATATGAAGGATACAGAGAGACGTTACAATGTTTCCATAAGAAGGATACAGAGAGACGTTACAATGTTTCCATAAGAAGGATACAGGGAGATGTTACAATGTTTCCATAGGAAGGATACAGAGAGACGTTACAATGTTTCCATAGGAAGGATACAGGGAGACGTTACAATGTTTCCATAAGAAGGATACAGGGAGACGTTACAATGTTTCCATAAGAAGGATACAGGGAGACGTTACAATGTTTCCATAAGAAGGATACAGAGAGATGTTACAATGTTTCCATAAGAAGGATACAGAGAGAGACGTTACAATGTTTCCATAAGAAGGATACAGGGAGACGTTACAATGTTTCCATAAGAAGGATATAGAGAGACGTTACAATGTTTCCATAAGAAGGATACAGAGAGGTTACAATGTTTCCATAAGAAGGATACAGGGAGACGTTACAATGTTTCCATAAGAAGGATACAGAGAGACGTTACAATGTTTCCATAAGAAGGATACAGAGAAACGTTACAATGTTTCCATAAGAAGGATACAGGGAGACGTTACAATGTTTCCATAAGAAGGATACAGGGAGACGTTACAATGTTTCCATAAGAAGGTGTGAGGGGGTTAACTCGGTAGCGGGTGTGTGTGACCCCCTGGTTGGGCTCCCCACACAAAAACAGGGCCAGCAGACGGAGGTTGTGGTTTTCAAAATCAAAAGGTGCGGTTTATTTCTCTATGTACAGTGACAAAAACACAGCAAAGCCAAAAAGAAACAAACAAAATAAATCCTGGTCAGTTTGACCTCTGACTAAACATGCAGGTTTCCTAAACTAACAACTGGGATCAGCCTAGTGCTGTCCTAGTCCCTAAGTCCCTGGTTTAGTAAAAGTCCAAACAAATAGCCACACAGGCTTTGCCTCACCGCACAGGGGTTCACTCTCCCTAGACAGTCCACACAGGTCTGGTTCCAGGCATGAGCTAACATCTAATGAAGCTGGGAGTTTTTATAGAGGCCTTAAACGAACTGACAGGCTTCAGCTGGTCTCATCAACTCCCTGCCTCACGACGCCCAGCACTCTCCCTAGAGGTATGAGTCATTCATGAGCCCACTAGCCTCAGCTGGGCTTCATCAACTCCCTAGTTGTATAAGTCGGCATAAAGCCTGAATCTGGGAGAAATATATCTACCCCCCTGGATGCAACCAGGTGACTTTACCTTCCTGCTGTCACATACCCCCCCCTCTTGTTTTAACCTTGGGGTTGGAACACCAGCAATCAGGCATTCATGTACTCGAGACAAAGCATCCACATTCCCCATTTGAACGCCAGGGCGATGCTTTACTGTGAAGTTGAATTCCTGTAGGGCCAGGAACCACCTATTCACTCTTCTATTTGTCTCCTTGTTTTGAGCCATCCACTTTAACGGAGCGTGATCCGTAACCATGTCAAAGTGCCTACCTAGCAGATAGTACCGAAGGGAATCTAGAGCCCACTTCACCGCTAAACACTCCTTTTCAACCGTGGCGTAATTTACCTCATGGGACTTCAACTTCCTGCTGAGGTAAATGACTGGGTGCTCTTCCCCGTTCCAGACCTGGGACAATACTGCTCCTAACCCCACATCTGACGCATCACTTTGTACGACAAAGTCTTTAGAGAAGTCGGGTGAGTACAACACTGGCTGGCTACATAAGGCTTGTTTCAAGAATTGGAATGCTGCCTCAGCCTCGGGGGTCCATTTAATCATGACCGACCCTTTCCCTTTCGTCAGGTTGGTTAGGGGCACAGCCTTAGAAGCAAAGTGGGGAATGAAGCGCCGATAATAACCCGCGATTCCCAGAAAGGCTCGTACCTGCTTCTTGCTGTTGGGACGTGGCCAACTCTGGATGGCCTCGACTTTGTTGAGTTGGGGTTTTATTACTCCCCTGCCAATGGTGTACCCAAGATATTTGGCCTCCTCCTGCCCAATGGTACACTTCTTGGGGTTAGCCGTAAACCCCGCTTCCCGAACAGAGTCCAGGACTGCTTGCACTTTTGGCAGATGTGAGGCCCAATCTGTGCTATGGACAATTACGTCATCCAGGTAAGCCGCAGCATACTTCCGATGGGGCCTCAGCATCTGGTCCATTTTCCGCTGGAATGTGGCCGGCGCATTCTGTAACCCGAACGGCATTCTCTTATATTGGAACGCCCCGTCTGGGGTTACAAATGCGGTTTTCTCTTTGGCCGACTTGGCCAGGGGAATTTGCCAATACCCTTTTGTGAGGTCAAGAGTCGTCATGTATCGGGCTGTTCCCAGCCGGTCGATCAACTCATCTATACGTGGCATGGGGTAGGTGTCAAATTTTGTAACTTTGTTCAACTGACGAAAATCGTTACAAAATCGCCAGCTCCCATCCGGTTTAGGCACCAACACAATGGGACTAGACCAATCACTTTGGGACTCCTCTATCACCCCTAAGTTCAGCATTTTCTGTACTTCCTCCCGTATTGCCTCCCGTCGGGCCTCTGGGATCCGATAGGGTTTTAACTTCACCCTTTCACCGGGCGGGGTAATAATATCATGCTCTACCCCAGATGTTTGTCCCGGCAGCTCAGAGAACACCTCCTTGTTGCGAAGCACAAACTCCTTAACCTCCTGTTGTTGGGGTTGTGACAAGGTGGCTGCTATTCCAACCTCCGGAATCACGCAACCAGTTTGAGCTGGTGACCAAGTTTCTGCGACTAGGGACTCTCTATCCCTCCAGGCTTTCAACAGATTAACGTGATATATCTGTTCGGGCTTTCGCCTTCCTGGTTGTCTGACCTTGTAATTCACTTCGCTCACTTTTTCCATTATCTCGTAGGGGCCTTGCCATTTGGCAAGGAATTTACTTTCAACCGTAGGGACAAGTACCAATATCCTATCCCCCGGGGAAAAGGTACGGGTCTTTGCTCCACGGTTGTACACTCTCTGCTGTGCCAACTGCGCTTGGGCCAAATGTTCCTTCACGATGGGCATTACCTGTGCAATTCGATCTTGCATCAGGGCGACATGCTCAATCACACTCCTGTGGGGAGAACTCTCACTTTCCCAAGTTTCCTTGGCAATATCCAACAGCCCTCTTGGGTGTCTCCCATACAGTAACTCAAAGGGGGAGAATCCCGTAGAGGATTGGGGCACCTCCCTAATAGCAAACATCAAATAAGGAAGTAGACAGTCCCAATCCTTTCCATCTCTATCCACCACTTTCTTCAACATTTGTTTTAGGGTTTTGTTGAATCTTTCAACCAGCCCATCGGTTTGGGGGTGATACACAGATGTACGCAATTGCGTCACTTTGAACAATTTACACAGCTCTTTCATAACCCGGGACATAAAGGGTGTACCTTGGTCCGTAAGCAGTTCTTTACAAATATGGTCAAAAATACCTCTGGATCATCCTCTCCAGTCATTTTTGTCAATAAACGACTCACCCCAAAGGACGCGGTATTAGTGGGACGGCTTTCCTCACTGGTCTGCGGACGTTGCTGCATTACTGCTTCCATTTGTTGTAGTCTCTGCTCTTGCTTCTGTAACAGGTCTATGAAGCGGGCCTCAGATTGCTGCTGGGCTTGTTGATGAGCTTGCTGCTGGGCTGCAAGGCTCCTTTGCAAACCTGCATTTGTCTGCTGTTGATTGGCATTTGCTAGAGCCAGCTGTTTCAGTATCTCCTCCATGCTGGCTTAAAAAAAACTGCCACTGGTTCTCCACCAACTGTGAGGGGGTTAACTCGGTAGCGGGTGTGTGTGACCCCCTGGTTGGGCTCCCCACACAAAAACAGGGCCAGCAGACGGAGGTTGTGGTTTTCAAAATCAAAAGGTGCGGTTTATTTCTCTATGTACAGTGACAAAAACACAGCAAAGCCAAAAAGAAACAAACAAAATAAATCCTGGTCAGTTTGACCTCTGACTAAACATGCAGGTTTCCTAAACTAACAACTGGGATCAGCCTAGTGCTGTCCTAGTCCCTAAGTCCCTGGTTTAGTAAAAGTCCAAACAAATAGCCACACAGGCTTTGCCTCACCGCACAGGGGTTCACTCTCCCTAGACAGTCCACACAGGTCTGGTTCCAGGCATGAGCTAACATCTAATGAAGCTGGGAGTTTTTATAGAGGCCTTAAACGAACTGACAGGCTTCAGCTGGTCTCATCAACTCCCTGCCTCACGACGCCCAGCACTCTCCCTAGAGGTATGAGTCATTCATGAGCCCACTAGCCTCAGCTGGGCTTCATCAACTCCCTAGTTGTATAAGTCGGCATAAAGCCTGAATCTGGGAGAAATATATCTACCCCCCTGGATGCAACCAGGTGACTTTACCTTCCTGCTGTCACAAAGGATATAGAGAGACGTTACAATGTTTCCATAAGAAGGATACAGAGAGGTTACAATGTTTCCATAAGAAGGATACAGGGAGACGTTACAATGTTTCCATAAGAAGGATACAGGGAGACGTTACAATGTTTCCATAAGAAGGATACAGAGAGACGTTACAATGTTTCCATAAGAAGGATACAGAGAAACGTTACAATGTTTCCATAAGAAGGATACAGAGAGGTTACAATGTTTCCATAAGAAGGATACAGGGAGACGTTACAATGTTTCCATAGGAAGGATACAGAGAGAGACGTTACAATGTTTCCATAAGAAGGATACAGAGAGACGTTACAATGTTTCCATAGGAAGGATACAGAGAGACGTTACAATGTTTCCATAGGAAGGATACAGAGAGACGTTACAATGTTTCCATAAGAAGGATACAGGGAGACGTTACAATGTTTCCATAAGAAGGATACAGAGAGACGTTACAATGTTTCCATAAGAAGGATACAGAGAGATGTTACAATGTTTCCATATGAAGGATACAGGGAGACGTTACAATGTTTCCATAGGAAGGATACAGAGAGACGTTACAATGTTTCCATGGGAATGATACAGAGAGACGTTACAATGTTTCCATAGGAAGGATACAGAGAGACGTTACAATGTTTCCATGGGAAGGATACAGAGAGACGTTACAATGTTTCCATAGGAAGGATACAGAAAGATGTTACAATGTTTCCATAAGAAGGATACAGAGAGACGTTACAATGTTTCCATAGGAAGGATACAGAGCGAGACGTTACAATGTTTCCATAAGAAGGATACAGAGAGACGTTACAATGTTTCCATAAGAAGGATACAGAGAGATGTTACAATGTTTCCATAAGAAGGATACAGAGAGACGTTACAATGTTTCCATAGGAAGGATACAGAGAGACGTTACAATGTTTCCATAGGAAGGATACAGAGAGACGTTACAATGTTTCCATAGGAAGGATACAGAGAGAGACGTTACAATGTTTCCATAAGAAGGATACAGAGAGACGTTACAATGTTTCCATAGGAAGGATACAGGGAGACGTTACAATGTTTCCATAGGAAGGATACAGGGAGATGTTACAATGTTTCCATAGGAAGGATACAGGGAGACGTTACAATGTTTCCATAAGAAGGATACAGAGAGACGTTACAATGTTTCCATAAGAAGGATACAGAGAGATGTTACAATGTTTCCATAGGAAGGATACAGAGAGACGTTACAATGTTTCCATAAGAAGGATACAGAGAGATGTTACAATGTTTCCATAAGAAGGATACAGGGAGATGTTAAAATGTTTCCATAAGAAGGATACAGAGAGACGTTACAATGTTTCCATAGGAAGGATACAGAGAGACGTTACAATGTTTCCATAGGAAGGATACAGAGAGACGTTACAATGTTTCCATAAGAAGGATACAGGGAGATGTTACAATGTTTCCATAGGAAGGATACAGAGAGAGACGTTACAATGTTTCCATATGAAGGATACAGAGAAACGTTACAATGTTTCCATAAGAAGGATACTGGGAGATGTTACAATGTTTCCATAGGAAGGATACAGAGAGACGTTACAATGTTTCCATAAGAAGGATACAGGGAGATGTTACAATGTTTCCATAAGAAGGATACAGAGAGACGTTACAATGTTTCCATAGGAAGGATACAGAGAGAGACGTTACAATGTTTCCATAGGAAGGATACAGAGAGAGACGTTACAATGTTTCCATAGGAAGGATACAGAGAGGTTACAATGTTTCCATAAGAAGGATACAGAGAAACGTTACAATGTTTCCATAAGAAGGATACAGAGAGACGTTACAATGTTTCCATAGGAAGGATACAGGGAGACGTTACAATGTTTCCATAGGAAGGATACAGGGAGACGTTACAATGTTTCCATAAGAAGGATACAGGGAGATGTTACAATGTTTCCATAGGAAGGATACAGAGAGATGTTACAATGTTTCCATAGGAAGGATACAGAGAAACGTTACAATGTTTCCATAGGAAGGATACAGAGAGATGTTACAATGTTTCCATAAGAAGGATACAGGGAGACGTTACAATGTTTCCATAGGAAGGATACAGAGAGATGTTACAATGTTTCCATAAGAAGGATACAGGGAGACGTTACAATGTTTCCATAGGAAGGATACAGAGAGATGTTACAATGTTTCCATATGAAGGATACAGGGAGACGTTACAATGTTTCCATAGGAAGGATACAGAGAGACGTTACAATGTTTCCATGGGAATGATACAGAGAGACGTTACAATGTTTCCATAGGAAGGATACAGAAAGATGTTACAATGTTTCCATAAGAAGGATACAGAGAGACGTTACAATGTTTCCATAGGAAGGATACAGAGAGAGACGTTACAATGTTTCCATGGGAATGATACAGAGAGACGTTACAATGTTTCCATAGGAAGGATACAGAAAGATGTTACAATGTTTCCATAGGAAGGATACAGAGAGACGTTACAATGTTTCCATAGGAAGGATACAGGGAGACGTTACAATGTTTCCATAAGAAGGATACAGAGAGATGTTACAATGTTTCCATAAGAAGGATACAGGGAGACGCTACAATGTTTCCATAAGAAGGATACAGAGAGAGACGTTACAATGTTTCCATAGGAAGGATACAGAGAGACGTTACAATGTTTCCATAGGAAGGATACAGGGAGACGTTTCAATGTTTCCATAAGAAGGATACAGAGAGAGACGTTACAATGTTTCCATAGGAAGGATACAGAGAGACGTTACAATGTTTCCATAGGAAGGATACAGAGAGACGTTACAATGTTTCCATAGGAAGGATACAGAGAGACGTTACAATGTTTCCATAGGAAGGATACAGAGAGACGTTACAATGTTTCCATAGGAAGGATACAGAGAGACGTTACAATGTTTCCATAGGAAGGATGCAGGGAGACGTTACAATGTTTCCATAAGAAGGATACAGAGAGATGTTACAATGTTTCCATAGGAAGGATACAGAGAGACGTTACAATGTTTCCATAAGAAGGATACAGGGAGATGTTACAATGTTTCCATAGGAAGGATACAGAGAGAGACGTTACAATGTTTCCATAAGAAGGATACAGAGAGACGTTACAATGTATCCATATGAAGGATACAGAGAAACGTTACAATGTTTCCATAGGAAGGATACAGGGAGATGTTACAATGTTTCCATAGGAAGGATACAGAGAGAGACGTTACAATGTTTCCATATGAAGGATACAGGGAGACGTTACAATGTTTCCATAGGAAGGATACAGGGAGATGCTACAATGTTTCCATAAGAAGGATACAGAGAGACGTTACAATGTTTCCATAGGAAGGATACAGAGAGACGTTACAATGTTTCCATAGGAAGGATACAGAGAGACGTTACAATGTTTCCATAGGAAGGATGCAGGGAGACGTTACAATGTTTCCAAAGGAAGGATACAGAGAGATGTTACAATGTTTCCATAGGAAGGATACAGAGAGACGTTACAATGTTTCCATAAGAAGGATACAGGGAGATGTTACAATGTTTCCATAGGAAGGATACAGAGAGAGACGTTACAATGTTTCCATAAGAAGGATACAGAGAGACGTTACAATGTATCCATATGAAGGATACAGAGAAACGTTACAATGTTTCCATAGGAAGGATACAGGGAGATGTTACAATGTTTCCATAGGAAGGATACAGAGAGAGACGTTACAATGTTTCCATATGAAGGATACAGGGAGACGTTACAATGTTTCCATATGAAGGATACAGAGAGACGTTACAATGTTTCCATAAGAAGGATACAGGGAGACGTTACAATGTTTCCATAAGAAGGATACAGGGAGACGTTACAATGTTTCCATAGGAAGGATACAGGGAGACGTTACAATGTTTCCATAGGAAGGATACAGAGAGCCGTTACAATGTTTCCATAAGAAGGATACAGGGAGATGTTACAATGTTTCCATAGGAAGGATACAGGGAGACGTTACAATGTTTCCATAGGAAGGATACAGAGAGACGTTACAATGTTTCCATAAGAAGGATACAGAGAGACGTTACAATGTTTACATAAGAAGGATACAGAGAGAGACGTTACAATGTTTCCATAGGAAGGATACAGAGAGAGACGTTACAATGTTTCCATAGGAAGGATACAGAGAGACGTTACAATGTTTCCATAGGAAGGATACAGAGAGAGACGTTACAATGTTTCCATAGGAAGGATACAGAGAGACGTTACAATGTTTCCATATGAAGGATACAGAGAGACGTTACAATGTTTCCATAAGAAGGATACAGGGAGACGTTACAATGTTTCCATAAGAAGGATACAGGGAGACGTTACAATGTTTCCATAGGAAGGATACAGAGAAACGTTACAATGTTTCCATAGGAAGGATACAGGGAGATGTTACAATGTTTCCATAGGAAGGATACAGGGAGATGTTACAATCTTTCCATAGGAAGGATACAGAGAGACGTTACAATGTTTCCATAAGAAGGATACAGGGAGATGTTACAATGTTTCCATATGAAGGATACAGAGAAACGTTACAATGTTTCCATAAGAAGGATACAGGGAGACGTTACAATGTTTCCATATGAAGGATACAGAGAAACGTTACAATGTTTCCATAAGAAGGATACAGGGAGACGTTACAATGTTTCCATAGGAAGGATACAGGGAGACGTTACAATGTTTCCATAGGAAGGATACAGGGAGACGTTACAATGTTTCCATAAGAAGGATACAGGGAGATGTTACAATGTTTCCATAAGAAGGATACAGAGAGACGTTACAATGTTTCCATAGGAAGGATACAGGGAGACGTTACAATGTTTCCATAGGAAGGATACAGGGAGACGTTACAATGTTTCCATAGGAAGGATACAGGGAGACGTTACAATGTTTCCATCAGAAGGATACAGGGAGATGTTACAATGTTTCCATAGGAAGGATACAGAGAGATGTTACAATGTTTCCATAGGAAGGTTATAGAGAGACGTTACAATGTTTCCATAGGAAGGATACAGAGAGAGACGTTACAATGTTTCCATAGGAAGGATACAGAGAGAGATGTTACAATGTTTCCATAGGAAGGATACAGAGAAACGTTACAATGTTTCCATAAGAAGGATACAGGGAGACGTTACAATGTTTCCATAAGAAGGATACAGAGAGACGTTACAATGTTTCCATAGGAAGGATACAGAGAGACGTTACAATGTTTCCATAGGAAGGATACAGAGAGAGATGTTACAATGTTTCCATAAGAAGGATACAGAGAGACGTTACAATGTTTCCATAGGAAGGATACAGAGAGACGTTACAATGTTTCCATAGGAAGGATACAGAGAGACGTTACAATGTTTCCATAGGAAGGATACAGAGAGACGTTACAATGTTTCCATAAGAAGGATACAGAGAGACGTTACAATGTTTCCATAGGAAGGATACAGAGAAACGTTACAATGTTTCCATAGGAAGGATACAGAGAGATGTTACAATGTTTCCATAGGAAGGATACAGAGAGACTTCACAATGTTTCTATAGGAAGGTTATAGAGAGACGTTACAATGTTTCCATAGGAAGGATACAGGGAGACGTTACAATGTTTCCATAAGAAGGATACAGAGAGACGTTACAATGTTTCCATAGGAAGGATACAGAGAGACGTTACAATGTTTCCATAAGAAGGATACAGAGAGACGTTACAATGTTTCCATAGGAAGGATACAGAGAAACGTTACAATGTTTCCATAGGAAGGATACAGGGAGACGTTACAATGTTTCCATAAGAAGGATACAGGGAGATGTTACAATGTTTCCATAGGAAGGATACAGGGAGACGTCACAATGTTTCTATAGGAAGGTTATAGAGAGACGTTACAATGTTTCCATAAGAAGGATACAGAGAGACGTTACAATGTTTCCATAGGAAGGATACAGAGAGACGTTACAATGTTTCCATAGGAAGGATACAGAGAGGTTACAATGTTTCCATAAGAAGGATACAGAGAGACGTCACAATGTTTCTATAGGAAGGTTATAGAGAGACGTTACAATGTTTCCATAAGAAGGATACAGAGAGACGTTACAATGTTTCCATAAGAAGGATACAGAGAGGTTACAATGTTTCCATAAGAAGGATACAGAGAGACGTCACAATGTTTCTATAGGAAGGTTATAGAGAGACGTTACAATGTTTCCATAAGAAGGATACAGAGAGACGTTACAATGTTTCCATAAGAAGGATACAGAGAGACGTTACAATGTTTCCATAGGAAGGATACAGAGAGACGTTACAATGTTTCCATAGGAAGGATACAGAGAGACGTTACAATGTTTCCATAGGAAGGATACAGAGAGACGTTACAATGTTTCCATAGGAAGGATACAGAGAGATGTTACAATGTTTCCATAGGAAGGATACAGAGAGACTTCACAATGTTTCTATAGGAAGGTTATAGAGAGACGTTACAATGTTTCCATAGGAAGGATACAGGGAGACGTTACAATGTTTCCATAAGAAGGATACAGAGAGACGTCACAATGTTTCTATAGGAAGGTTATAGAGAGACGTTACAATGTTTCCATAGGAAGGATACAGGGAGACGTTACAATGTTTCTATAGGAAGGTTATAGAGAGACGTTACAATGTTTCCATAGGAAGGATACAGGGAGACGTCACAATGTTTCTATAGGAAGGTTATAGAGAGACGTTACAATGTTTCCATAGGAAGGATACAGAGAGACGTTACAATGTTTCCATAGGAAGGATACAGAGAAACGTTACAATGTTTCCATAGGAAGGATACAGAGAGACGTTACAATGTTTCCATAGGAAGGATACAGGGAGACGTTACAATGTTTCCATAAGAAGGATACAGAGAGACGTTACAATGTTTCCATAAGAAGGATACAGAGAGACGTTACAATGTTTCCATAGGAAGGATACAGAGAGACGTTACAATGTTTCCATAGGAAGGATACAGAGAGGTTACAATGTTTCCATAAGAAGGATACAGAGAGACGTCACAATGTTTCTATAGGAAGGTTATAGAGAGACGTTACAATGTTTCCATAAGAAGGATACAGAGAGACGTTACAATGTTTCCATAGGAAGGATACAGAGAGACGTTACAATGTTTCCATAGGAAGGATACAGAGAGACGTTACAATGTTTCCATAAGAAGGATACAGGGAGACGATACAATGTTTCCATAGGAAGGATACAGAGAGACGTTACAATGTTTCCATAGGAAGGATACAGAGAGACGTTACAATGTTTCCATAGGAAGGATACAGGGAGACGTTACAATGTTTCCATAGGAAGGATACAGAGAGACGTTACAATGTTTCCATAGGAAGGATACAGAGAGACGTTACAATGTTTCCATAAGAAGGATACAGAGAGACGTTACAATGTTTCCATAAGAAGGATACAGAGAGACGTTACAATGTTTCCATAAGAAGGATACAGGGAGACGTTACAATGTTTCCATAAGAAGGATACAGAGAGACGTTACAATGTTTCCATAAGAAGGATACAGAGAGACGTTACAATGTTTCCATAAGAAGGATACAGGGAGACGTTACAATGTTTCCATAAGAAGGATACAGAGAGAGACGTTACAATGTTTCCATAAGAAGGATACAGGGAGACGTTACAATGTTTCCATAAGAAGGATACAGGGAGACGTTACAATGTTTCCTTAAGAAGGATACAGAGAGACGTTACAATGTTTCCATAGGAAGGATACAGAGAGACGTTACAATGTTTCCATAGGAAGGATACAGAGAGGTTACAATGTTTCCATAAGAAGGATACAGAGAGACGTCACAATGTATCTATAGGAAGGTTATAGAGAGACGTTACAATGTTTCCATAAGAAGGATACAGAGAGACGTTACAATGTTTCCATAAGAAGGATACAGAGAGACGTTACAATGTTTCCATAAGAAGGATACAGGGAGACGTTACAATGTTTCCATAGGAAGGATACAGAGAGACGTTACAATGTTTCCATAGGAAGGATACAGAGAGACGTTACAATGTTTCCATAGGAAGGATACAGAGAGACGTTACAATGTTTCCATAGGAAGGATACAGAGAGACGTTACAATGTTTCCATAGGAAGGATACAGAGAGACGTTACAATGTTTCCATAGGAAGGATACAGGGAGATGTTACAATGTTTCCATAGGAAGGATACAGAGAGACGTTACAATGTTTCCATAAGAAGGATACAGGGAGATGTTACAATGTTTCCATAGGAAGGATACAGAGAGAGACGTTACAATGTTTCCATAAGAAGGATACAGAGAGACGTTACAATGTATCCATATGAAGGATACAGAGAAACGTTACAATGTTTCCATAGGAAGGATACAGGGAGATGTTACAATGTTTCCATAGGAAGGATACAGAGAGAGACGTTACAATGTTTCCATATGAAGGATACAGGGAGACGTTACAATGTTTCCATAGGAAGGATACAGGGAGATGCTACAATGTTTCCATAAGAAGGATACAGAGAGACGTTACAATGTTTCCATAGGAAGGATACAGAGAGACGTTACAATGTTTCCATAAGAAGGATACAGGGAGATGTTACAATGTTTCCATAGGAAGGATACAGAGAGAGACGTTACAATGTTTCCATAGGAAGGATACAGAGAGACGTTACAATGTTTCCATAAGAAGGATACAGAGAGACGTTACAATGTTTACATAAGAAGGATACAGAGAGAGACGTTACAATGTTTCCATAGGAAGGATACAGAGAGAGACGTTACAATGTTTCCATAGGAAGGATACAGAGAGACGTTACAATGTTTCCATAGGAAGGATACAGAGAGAGACGTTACAATGTTTCCATAGGAAGGATACAGAGAGACGTTACAATGTTTCCATATGAAGGATACAGAGAGACGTTACAATGTTTCCATAAGAAGGATACAGGGAGACGTTACAATGTTTCCATAAGAAGGATACAGGGAGACGTTACAATGTTTCCATAGGAAGGATACAGAGAAACGTTACAATGTTTCCATAGGAAGGATACAGGGAGATGTTACAATGTTTCCATAGGAAGGATACAGGGAGATGTTACAATCTTTCCATAGGAAGGATACAGAGAGACGTTACAATGTTTCCATAAGAAGGATACAGGGAGATGTTACAATGTTTCCATATGAAGGATACAGAGAAACGTTACAATGTTTCCATAAGAAGGATACAGGGAGACGTTACAATGTTTCCATATGAAGGATACAGAGAAACGTTACAATGTTTCCATAAGAAGGATACAGGGAGACGTTACAATGTTTCCATAGGAAGGATACAGGGAGACGTTACAATGTTTCCATAGGAAGGATACAGGGAGACGTTACAATGTTTCCATAAGAAGGATACAGGGAGATGTTACAATGTTTCCATAAGAAGGATACAGAGAGACGTTACAATGTTTCCATAGGAAGGATACAGGGAGACGTTACAATGTTTCCATAGGAAGGATACAGGGAGACGTTACAATGTTTCCATAGGAAGGATACAGGGAGACGTTACAATGTTTCCATAAGAAGGATACAGGGAGATGTTACAATGTTTCCATAGGAAGGATACAGAGAGATGTTACAATGTTTCCATAGGAAGGTTATAGAGAGACGTTACAATGTTTCCATAGGAAGGATACAGAGAGAGACGTTACAATGTTTCCATAGGAAGGATACAGAGAGAGATGTTACAATGTTTCCATAGGAAGGATACAGAGAAACGTTACAATGTTTCCATAAGAAGGATACAGGGAGACGTTACAATGTTTCCATAAGAAGGATACAGGGAGACGTTACAATGTTTCCATAAGAAGGATACAGAGAGACGTTACAATGTTTCCATAGGAAGGATACAGAGAGACGTTACAATGTTTCCATAGGAAGGATACAGAGAGAGATGTTACAATGTTTCCATAAGAAGGATACAGAGAGACGTTACAATGTTTCCATAGGAAGGATACAGAGAGACGTTACAATGTTTCCATAGGAAGGATACAGAGAGACGTTACAATGTTTCCATAGGAAGGATACAGAGAGACGTTACAATGTTTCCATAAGAAGGATACAGAGAGACGTTACAATGTTTCCATAGGAAGGATACAGAGAGACGTTACAATGTTTCCATAAGAAGGATACAGAGAGACGTTACAATGTTTCCATAGGAAGGATACAGAGAAACGTTACAATGTTTCCATAGGAAGGATACAGAGAGATGTTACAATGTTTCCATAGGAAGGATACAGAGAGACTTCACAATGTTTCTATAGGAAGGTTATAGAGAGACGTTACAATGTTTCCATAGGAAGGATACAGGGAGACGTTACAATGTTTCCATAAGAAGGATACAGAGAGACGTTACAATGTTTCCATAGGAAGGATACAGAGAGACGTTACAATGTTTCCATAAGAAGGATACAGAGAGACGTTACAATGTTTCCATAGGAAGGATACAGAGAAACGTTACAATGTTTCCATAGGAAGGATACAGGGAGACGTTACAATGTTTCCATAAGAAGGATACAGAGAGACGTCACAATGTTTCTATAGGAAGGTTATAGAGAGACGTTACAATGTTTCCATAAGAAGGATACAGAGAGACGTTACAATGTTTCCATAAGAAGGATACAGAGAGGTTACAATGTTTCCATAAGAAGGATACAGAGAGACGTCACAATGTTTCTATAGGAAGGTTATAGAGAGACGTTACAATGTTTCCATAAGAAGGATACAGAGAGACGTTACAATGTTTCCATAAGAAGGATACAGAGAGACGTTACAATGTTTCCATAGGAAGGATACAGAGAGACGTTACAATGTTTCCATAGGAAGGATACAGAGAGACGTTACAATGTTTCCATAGGAAGGATACAGAGAGACGTTACAATGTTTCCATAGGAAGGATACAGAGAGATGTTACAATGTTTCCATAGGAAGGATACAGAGAGACTTCACAATGTTTCTATAGGAAGGTTATAGAGAGACGTTACAATGTTTCCATAGGAAGGATACAGGGAGACGTTACAATGTTTCCATAAGAAGGATACAGAGAGACGTCACAATGTTTCTATAGGAAGGTTATAGAGAGACGTTACAATGTTTCCATAGGAAGGATACAGGGAGACGTTACAATGTTTCTATAGGAAGGTTATAGAGAGACGTTACAATGTTTCCATAGGAAGGATACAGGGAGACGTCACAATGTTTCTATAGGAAGGTTATAGAGAGACGTTACAATGTTTCCATAGGAAGGATACAGAGAGACGTTACAATGTTTCCATAGGAAGGATACAGAGAAACGTTACAATGTTTCCATAGGAAGGATACAGAGAGACGTTACAATGTTTCCATAGGAAGGATACAGGGAGACGTTACAATGTTTCCATAAGAAGGATACAGAGAGACGTTACAATGTTTCCATAAGAAGGATACAGAGAGACGTTACAATGTTTCCATAGGAAGGATACAGAGAGACGTTACAATGTTTCCATAAGAAGGATACAGGGAGACGTTACAATGTTTCCATAAGAAGGATACAGGGAGACGATACAATGTTTCCATAGGAAGGATACAGAGAGACGTTACAATGTTTCCATAGGAAGGATACAGGGAGACGTTACAATGTTTCCATAGGAAGGATACAGAGAGACGTTACAATGTTTCCATAGGAAGGATACAGAGAGACGTTACAATGTTTCCATAAGAAGGATACAGAGAGACGTTACAATGTTTCCATAAGAAGGATACAGAGAGACGTTACAATGTTTCCATAAGAAGGATACAGGGAGACGTTACAATGTTTCCATAAGAAGGATACAGAGAGACGTTACAATGTTTCCATAAGAAGGATACAGAGAGACGTTACAATGTTTCCATAAGAAGGATACAGGGAGACGTTACAATGTTTCCATAAGAAGGATACAGAGAGACATTACAATGTTTCCATAAGAAGGATACAGGGAGACGTTACAATGTTTCCATAAGAAGGATACAGGGAGACGTTACAATGTTTCCTTAAGAAGGATACAGAGAGACGTTACAATGTTTCCATAGGAAGGATACAGAGAGACGTTACAATGTTTCCATAGGAAGGATACAGAGAGGTTACAATGTTTCCATAAGAAGGATACAGAGAGACGTCACAATGTATCTATAGGAAGGTTATAGAGAGACGTTACAATGTTTCCATAAGAAGGATACAGAGAGACGTTACAATGTTTCCATAAGAAGGATACAGAGAGACGTTACAATGTTTCCATAAGAAGGATACAGGGAGACGTTACAATGTTTCCATAGGAAGGATACAGGGAGACGTTACAATGTTTCCATAGGAAGGATACAGAGAGACGTTACAATGTTTCCATAGGAAGGATACAGAGAGACGATACAATGTTTCCATAGGAAGGATACAGGGAGACGTTACAATGTTTCCATAAGAAGGATACAGGGAGACGTTACAATGTTTCCATAGGAAGGATACAGGGAGACGTTACAATGTTTCCATAGGAAGGATACAGAGAGACGATACAATGTTTCCATAGGAAGGATACAGAGAGACGTTACAATGTTTCCATAGGAAGGATACAGGAAGACGTTACAATGTTTCCATAGGAAGGATACAGAGAGACGTTACAATGTTTCCATAAGAAGGATACAGAGAGACGTTACAATGTTTCCATAAGAAGGATACAGAGAGACGTTACAATGTTTCCATAAGAAGGATACAGGGAGACGTTACAATGTTTCCATAAGAAGGATACAGAGAGACGTTACAATGTTTCCATAAGAAGGATACAGAGAGACGTTACAATGTTTCCATAAGAAGGATACAGAGAGACGTTACAATGTTTCCATAAGAAGGATACAGAGAAACGTTACAATGTTTCCATAGGAAGGATACAGGGAGACGTTACAATGTTTCCATAAGAAGGATACAGGGAGACGTTACAATGTTTCCATAAGAAGGATACAGAGAGACGTTACAATGTTTCCATAGGAAGGATACAGAGAGACGTTACAATGTTTCCATAGGAAGGATACAGAGAGGTTACAATGTTTCCATAAGAAGGATACAGAGAGACGTCACCATGTTTCTATAGGAAGGTTATAGAGAGACGTTACAATGTTTCCATAAGAAGGATACAGAGAGACGTTACAATGTTTCCATAAGAAGGATACAGAGAGACGTTACAATGTTTCCATAAGAAGGATACAGGGAGACGTTACAATGTTTCCATAGGAAGGATACAGAGAGACGTTACAATGTTTCCATAAGAAGGATACAGGGAGACGTTACAATGTTTCCATAAGAAGGATACAGGGAGACGTTACAATGTTTCCATAGGAAGGATACAGAGAGACGTTACAATGTTTCCATAAGAGGGATACAGGGAGACGTTACAATGTTTCCATAGGAAGGATACAGGGAGACGTTACAATGTTTCCATAGGAAGGATACAGAGAGACGTTACAATGTTTCCATAGGAAGGATACAGGAAGACGTTACAATGTTTCCATAGGAAGGATACAGGGAGATGTTACAATGTTTCCATAAGAAGGATACAGAGAGACGTTACAATGTTTCCATAAGAAGGATACAGGGAGACGTTACAATGTTTCCATAGGAAGGATACAGAGAGACGTTACAATGTTTCCATAAGAAGGATACAGAGAGACGTTACAATGTTTCCATAAGAAGGATACCATTTTCATACATTGGGGATTCCAGTAAAGGATTGATCCCTAGACGTGTGCGATTCGTTTTATTACCGAAGTTCGGATGAAATTTTCATTATTCGGATGTATCCAAATCTCTGAATCACAATAGTAACAAAGTTCTCATAGGAAAGGCCAAACAAACGAGTAAAAGTATTTTCTTGTTCCAAGTGAAATTTGCATAAGCAGCTCAACAAGTGAAATTGAGGAACCACCCGATCGCCTGGTGTGATTGGAGGACACAACATTGATGACACCATACATGACATGAGAGTCAACATTTAGGTTGCGACACGCGGACAGGAAGCCGAGGGAGATATAAATAGAATTTTACATGATGAGGACCAGCAGACTGATGAGTCAGCATTACGATGAAGGAGAAGCTGATGAGTCATCCAATGAGATGCCTCCATCAGCATAAAGGTGATGTTCACACCTGGGCGGCCAATGAGTCACATGACATCAATATTGATATCCTTCGTGAATTGCTACAAAAAGCTGAATGGATCTGCCAGGCTTGTTATGTACAATAGTTGCCCTCCGGAATGTTTTACCCCCCATCATGACCTGGTCATTTTTTGCTATTCAGCACTGCGTTACTTTAACTGATAATTGCGCGGTCATGCGACTATGTCAGTGGCGGCTGGTGCTCAATTTTCTTGGGGGGGGGGGGGCCTGCTTCCTGATTGGCGAGGAGGAGAAACAGGAAGACATTAGCGAATATTAATTTGTTTGATAATGTCACACAACTAGGTGGGGTCGGGACGCAGTGCTCTGCGCCCCGAGCCCACACTTTTTGAAGCCAATTAAAGCCTCAGGCTGTAATCACGTGCTTCTAAAAAAAAACAAAAAAAAAAACCCCATAGGAATCCATGCGTCCGGTGCCCCGTATGTAGATTAGGGGGCCGGCACTGGATGCTGTACAACAATGAAATTTACATAATTTCTTTCACAAAAATAGAGATTTCTTTTGGTGGTATTTAATCACCTCTGTGTGTTTTTTTTATTTTTTTATTATTTAAACGAAAATAGACAACATTTTGAAAAAACTAAAATAAATATATTTTTTACTTTCTGCTTTTGATTTAAAATATCAAACTTCTTCATAAATTTAGGCCAATATGTATTCTGCTACATGTTTTTGGTAAAAAAAAAATCACAAAAAGTGTATATTGATTTAATTTGTGTGTTATAGCGCAGTGGCGGCTGGTGCTCAAAAAATTTTTTTGAATTTTTTTTTAAACTTGTGCCCATCAAATGCAGCCACCTGTGCCCATCAAATGCAGCCACCTGTGCCCATCAAATGCAGCCACTTGTGTCCATTAAATGCAGCCACCTGTGCCCATCAAATGCAGCCACCTGTGCCCATCAAATGCAGCCACCTGTGCCCATCAAATGCAGCCACTTGTGCCCATTAAATGCAGCCACTTGTGCCCATTAAATGCAGCCACTTGTGCCCATCATATGCAGCCACTTGTACCCATCATATGCAACCACTTGTGCCCATCATATGCAGCCACTTGAGCCCCCCAAATGCAGCTACTTGTGCCCATCATATGCAGCCACTTGTGCCCATCATATGCAGCCACTTGTGCCCATCTAATGCAGCCACTTGTGCCCATCTAATGCAGCTACTTGTGCCCATCATATGCAGCCACTTGTGCCCCCCAAATGCAACCACTTGTGCCCATCTAATGCAGCCACTTGTGCCCATCTAATGCAGCCACATGTGCCCATCATATGCAGCCACTTGTGCCCATCATATGCAGCCACTTGTGCCCATCATATGCAACCACTTGTGCCCCATCAAATGCAGCCACTTGTGCCCATCAAATGCAGCCACTTGTGCCAATCAAATTCAGCCACTGTGCCCTCAATTGCAGCCATTGTGCCCATCAAATGCAGTCACAGTGCCATCAATTGCAGCCATTGTGCCCATCAAATGAAGCCATTGTGCCCATCAAATGCAGCTACTGTGTCATCAATTGCAGCCATTGTGCCCATCAAATGCAACCACTTGTACCCATCATATGCAGCCACTTGTGCCCATCATATGCAGCCACTTGTGCCCATCATATGCAACCACTTGTGCCCATCATATGCAGCCACTTGAGCCCCCCAAATGCAGCCACTTGTAACCATCATATGCAGCCACTTGTGCCCATCATATGCAGCCACTTGTGCCCATCTAATGCAGCCACATGTGCCCATCATATGCAGCCACTTGTGCCCATCATATGCAGCCACTTGTGCCCATCATATGCAACCACTTGTGCCCCATCAAATGCAGCCACTTGTGCCCATCAAATGCAGCCACTTGTGCCAATCAAATTCAGCCACTGTGCCCTCAATTGCAGCCATTGTGCCCATCAAATGCAGTCACAGTGCCATCAATTGCAGCCATTGTGCCCATCAAATGCAGCCATTGTGCCCATCAAATGCAGCTACTTGTGCCCATCATATGCAACCATTGTGCCCAACAAATGCCGCCACTGTGCCCCCTGCCTGCTGTATGCCCAGCACTTACCCCATCTAAGTGGCGGGTCAGGCAGGGGGTGACGGCGGCGAGCTGTGGGACGGCTCCTGTGTCCTCCATGCATCTCTTCTCGTTCTGCTAGGCGTCCAATAGGGGCACCTCTGCCTTCAGCCAATCAGGTGACAGGTATCAGACCCATGCTACCTGATTGGCAGAAAGGTGATTCAGTGTTAGAAAAGCACATATTCATTTGCTTTTCTAACACATCTAGGTGGACTGCGAGCGCAATGCTCTGCACTCCAAGTCCACCTTTTTTGAACCCTATTAGAGCCTTATCTAGAACAGCAAGATTACCTGTCAGTGTGCAAAGCTCTGCGTTGTTTACTCTCTTCCGTGATTCACGGAGCCGATCGATGGGTCCTGGCGAGTAATTGTTGGCCGAGTTGTATAAATTAGTTGATAATGAAATAAATTAATAAAAACAAATGGAGAACATGTCTTCCCATAGAAAAATATGTGCTGAGTAAGCAACAACCAAGGACAGAAAACTTGACACCCAAGGTAAGATCCCACTGGAGGCTCACCACAGGGAGGTCAATAAGCGCTCAACCAGACTCCGAATCCACTAGCAAAGGCTTGAGTATCCTCTCAGGTGGCAAATACAAGGATAGAAGAACTCCAGGAAGCTGTACCAGCAAGTCCTCTCTCCTGCTCAATAAACAGAGTATATGCAAAAACCATACATAGCTCCACATAGTACAGTACAGAACAAACGTATCATTTATTGTAAAAAGTAGCGCACTTACTTTTAAAAAGTTAAAAGGCACACATGGGCCATTCTTCTTGCGCATGGGCCTCTCTCCTTGGACATGGGCCGTTCTCCTCACACATGGGCAGTCCTTCTCACACATGGGCAGTTCTCCTCACACATGGGCAGTCCTTCTTACACATGGGCAGTTCTCCTCACACATGGGCAGTCCTTCTTACACATGGGCGGTTCTCCTCACACATGGGCCGTTCTCCTCACACATGGGCAGTCCTTCTCACACATGGGCAGTTCTCCTCACACATGGGCCGTTCTCCTCACACATGGGCAGTCCTTCTCACACATGGGCAGTTCTCCTCACACATGGGCCGTTCTCCTCACACATGGGCCGTTCTCCTCACGCATGGGCCGTTCCCACACATGAGCGGTTCTCCTCACACATTGGTGGTTCTCCTCACACATGGGCCGTTCTCCTCACACATGGGCAGTCCTTCTCACACATGGGCAGTTCTCCTCACACATGGGCTGTTCTCCTCACACATGGGCCGTTCTCCTCACACATGGGCAGTCCTTCTCACACATGGGCAGTTCTCCTTACACATGGGCCGTTCTCCTCACACATGTGCTGTTCTCCTCACACATGGGCCGTTCTCCTCACACATGGGCAGTCCTTCTCACACATGGGCAGTCCTTCTCACACATGGGCAGTTCTCCTCACACATGGGCGGTTCTCCTCACACATGGGCCGTTCTCCTCACACATGGGCCGTTCTCCTCACACATGGGCCGTTCTCCTCACACATGGGCCGTTCTCCTCACACATGGGCCGTTCTCCTCACACATGGGCAGTCCTTCTCACACATGGGCAGTTCTCCTCACACATGGGCCGTTCTCCTCACACATGGGCCGTTCTCCTCACACATGGGCAGTACTTCTCACACATGGGCGGTTCTCCTCACACATGGGCAGTCCTTCTCACACATGGGCAGTCCTTCTCACACATGGGCAGTTCTCCTCACACATGGGCCGTTCTCCTCACACATGGGCCGTTCCCACACATGGGCGGTTCTCCTCATACATTGGCGGTTCTCCTCACACATGGGCCATTCTCCTCACACATGGGCAGTTCTCCTCACACATGGGCCGTTCTCCTCACACATGGGCTGTTCTCCTCACACATGAGCCATTCTCCTCACACATGGGCAGTCCTTCTCACACATGGGCAGTCCTTCTCACACATGGGCAGTTCTCCTCACACATGGGCCGTTCTCCTCACACATGGGCCGTTCTCCTCACACATGGGCCGTTCTCCTCACACACGGGCAGTCCTTCTCACACATGGGCAGTTCTCCTCACACATGGGCAGTTCTCCTCACACATGGGCTGTTCCCACACATGGGCGGTTCTCCTCACACATGGGCCGTTCTCCTCACACATGGGCCGTTCCCACACATGGGCAGTCCTTCTCACACATGGGCAGTTCTCCTCACACATGGGCTGTTCTCCTCACACATGGGCCGTTCTCCTCACACATGGGCAGTCCTTCTCACACATGGGCAGTTCTCCTTACACATGGGCCGTTCTCCTCACACATGGGCTGTTCTCCTCACACATGGGCCGTTCTCCTCACACATGGGCAGTCCTTCTCACACATGGGCAGTCCTTCTCACACATGGGCAGTTCTCCTCACACATGGGCGGTTCTCCTCACACATGGGCCGTTCTCCTCACACATGGGCCGTTCTCCTCACACATGGGCCGTTCTCCTCACACATGGGCCGTTCTCCTCACACATGGGCAGTCCTTCTCACACATGGGCAGTTCTCCTCACACATGGGCCGTTCTCCTCACACATGGGCCGTTCTCCTCACACATGGGCAGTACTTCTCACACATGGGCGGTTCTCCTCACACATGGGCAGTCCTTCTCACACATGGGCAGTCCTTCTCACACATGGGCAGTTCTCCTCACACATGGGCCGTTCTCCTCACACATGGGCCGTTCCCACACATGGGCGGTTCTCCTCATACATTGGCGGTTCTCCTCACACATGGGCCATTCTCCTCACACATGGGCAGTTCTCCTCACACATGGGCCGTTCTCCTCACACATGGGCTGTTCTCCTCACACATGAGCCATTCTCCTCACACATGGGCAGTCCTTCTCACACATGGGCAGTCCTTCTCACACATGGGCAGTTCTCCTCACACATGGGCCGTTCTCCTCACACATGGGCCGTTCTCCTCACACATGGGCCGTTCTCCTCACACACGGGCAGTCCTTCTCACACATGGGCAGTTCTCCTCACACATGGGCAGTTCTCCTCACACATGGGCTGTTCCCACACATGGGCGGTTCTCCTCACACATGGGCCGTTCTCCTCACACATGGGCCGTTCCCACACATGGGCGGTTCTCCTCACACATGGGCCGTTCTCCTCACACATGGGCCGCTCTCCTCGCACATGGGCAGTCCTTCTCACACATGGACAATTCTAGTCGCACATGGGCAGTTCTCCTCACACATGGGCCGTTCTCATCACACATGGGCAGTTCTCCTCACACATGGGCCGTTCTCCTCGCACATGGGCCATTCTCCTCGCACATGGGCCATTCTCCTCACACGGGCCGTTCTCCTCACACATGGTCCATTCTCCTAACACTTGGGCCATTCTTCTTGCGCATGGGCCTCTCTCCTTGGGCACTCACACATGGGCCATTCCCACACATAGGCGGTTCTCCTCACACATGGGCCGTTCTCCTCACACATGGGCCATTCTCCTCACACATATGGGCCATTCTCCTCACACATGGACCGTTCTCCTCGCACATGGGCCATTCTTCTTGTGTATGGGCCTCTCTCCTTGGGCACTCACACATGGGCCATTCCCACACATAGGCGGTTCTCCTCACACATGGGCCGTTCTCCTCACACATGGGCCATTCTCCTCACACATGGGCCATTCTCCTCACACATGGGCCATTCTCCTCGCACATGGGCCATTCTTCTTGCGTATGGGCCTCTCTCCTTGGGCACTCACACATGGGCCATTCCCACACATGGGCGGTTCTCCTCACACATGGGCCATTCCCACACATGGGCGGTTCTCCTCACACATGGGCCATTCCCACACGTGAGCGGTTCTCCTCACACATGGGCCATTCCCACACATGGGCAGTTCTCCTCACACATGGGCGGTTCTCCTCACACATGGGCGGTTCTCCTCACACATGGGCGGTTCTCCTCACACATAGGCGGCTATCCTCACACATGGGCCGTTCTCCTCACACATGGGCCGTTCTCCTTACACTCGTTCTCCTCACTAATGGCTCGTTCTCCTCACACATGGGCCGTTCTCCTCACACATGGGCCGTTCTCCTCACACATGGGCCGTTCTCCTCACACATGGGCGGTTCTCCTCACACATGGGCCGTTCTCCTCACACATGGGCCGGTCTCCTCACACATGGGCCGTTCTCCTCACACATGGGCCGTTCTCCTCACACATGGGCCGGTCTCCTCACACCCGTTCTCCTCACACATGGGCGGTTCTCCTCACACATGGGCGGTTCTCCTCACACATGGGTGGTTCTCCTCACACATGGCGGTTCTCCTCACACATTGGCGGTTCTCCTCACACATGGGCCGTTCTCCTCACACATGGGCCGGTCTCCTCACACCCGTTCTCCTCACACATGGGCGGTTTTCCTCACACATGGGCCGTTCTCCTCACACATGGGCGGTTCTCTTCACACATGGGCGGTTCTCCTCACACATGGGTGGTTCTCCTCACACATGGGCCGTTCTCCTCACACATGGGTGGTTCTCCTCACACATGGCGGTTCTCCTCACACATTGGCGGTTCTCCTCACACATGGGCCGTTCTCCTCACACATGGGCCGGTCTCCTCACACCCGTTCTCCTCACACATGGGCGGTTTTCCTCACACATGGGCCGTTCTCCTCACACATGGGCGGTTCTCTTCACACATGGGCGGTTCTCCTCACACATGGGCGGTTCTCCTCACACATGGGCCGCTCTCCTCCCACATGGGCCGTTCTCCTCACACATGGGCCGGTCTCCTCACACCCGTTCTCCTCACACATGGGCGGTTTTCCTCACACATGGGCGGTTCTCCTCACACATGGGCGGTTCTCCTCACACATGGGCGGTTCTCCTCACACATGGGCGGTTCTCCTCACACATGGGCCGCTCTCCTCACACATGGGCAGTTATCCTCACACATTCTTATGCCATTTATATAACATGAAAATTTTGTTATTCTTTAAAATTATACAACAAACAGAAGAATAAAAAATAACAACATTCCGGAGTGAAGTTTAATAAAAGCTGCGGCCGTTGATCAATCAAATAAGTGCGTTGAACCTTGATGGACATAAAGTGAATCTCCAGTGGTGTAGAGCCGGTGTTCTATCAGTATGGGTCCCCCCATCAGATAGTGCCCTGGTGGGACTGCGCATGCGCAAGCGGAGATCACGGAAATCTCAGAGACTAACATCTGTTCCATCAGCAGTTCTTGGAGCATGCGCAGTTAACAGGCCGGGTCCAGGGTAACGTGGAATTCGCTGTAAGTGGCCAGTCGGCCTCACGTCCTCGCTTTGCTCGTTCGGCCTCTTGGGATTTTTTTTAACATCTCCATGTCCACGGGGATGGTAAGGAATGAGCCTGGATAGCTGATCAGGTTCGGAGATTTCCGTGATCTCCGGCTGCGCATGCGCAGTCTAAACCGGGCACTATCTGATGGGGGACCCAGAATGATAGGACATTGGGAGCAGAGGGAGGATCGCTGAGAGCATGTCCAGGCAGGATCCGTGATGGCGTTATGTATCGCATCTCATAAAAGGATTAGTCACACTGACTCCATATTGAGGTCATTATGAGACGGCTGTGGTTTACTTTTATATACAAAGGAGATCCGGCAGAGAGCAGACGACGATCATATTTATATTGATTGAATTGTACGGGGTGATAATTGGGGTTGATTGTTGTAGGTGAGATATTAGATTGTCAGCTCCTTCTAGGGACTGAGAACTTGGAACAATGGAGCAGAAACAATGAGATTGTATTGTCTCAATTTTATCATGGAAAAGTATGGGTTTCTTAAGCTTTTTTTCTGGAGGAATCTGGAGGAACCGCAATCTACCAAAAACATAAACGATACTTATCAATGGGAAACCTGGAATGATATAAAAAACTGCCTTGATAAAAATAAACTTAACATCAGAGGTCCTCCCATCATATAAGCTATCCCTCCATCACATCAGAGGTCCTCCATCACATCAGAGGTCCCCCCATCATATAAGCTGTCCCTCCATCACATCAGAGGTCCTCCCATCATATAAGCTGTCCCTCCATCACATCAGAGGTCCTCCATCACATCAGAGGTCCCCCCATCACATCAGAGGTCCCCATCACATCAGAGGTCCTCCCATCACATCAGAGGTTCCCCCATCATATAAGCTGTCCCTCCTTCACATAAGAGGTCCCCCCATCACATCAGATGCTCCTCCGTCACATCAGAGGTTCCCCCATCACATCAGATGCTCCTCCGTCACTTCAGAGGTTCCCCATCACATCAGAGGTCCCCCCATCACATCAGAGGTACCCCTATCACATCAGAGGTCCTACCATCACATCAGAGGTTCCCTCGTCACATCAGAGGTTCCCACATCACATCAAAGGTCCCCCATCGCAACAGAGGTCCTCCCATCACATCAGAGGTCCCCCCATCACATCAGAGGTCCCCCCATCACATCAGAGGTCCCCCCATCATATAAGCTGTCCCTCCATCACATCAGAGGTCCTCCCATCATATAAGCTGTCCCTCCATCACATCAGAGGTCCTCCCATCATATAAGCTGTCCCTCCATCACATCAGAGGTCCTCCCATCATATAAGCTGTCCCTCCATCACATCAGAGGTCCCCCCCATCACATTAGAGGTCCTCCCATCACATCAGAGGTCCCCATCACATCAGAGGTCCCCCCATCACATCAGAGGTTCCCCCATCATATAAGCTGTCCCTCCTTCACATAAGAGGTCCCCCCATCACATCAGATGCTCCTCCGTCACATCAGAGGTTCCCCCATCACATCAGATGCTCCTCCGTCACTTCAGAGGTTCCCCATCACATCAGAGGTCCCCCCATCACATCAGAGGTACCCCTATCACATCAGAGGTCCTACCATCACATCAGAGGTTCCCTCGTCACATCAGAGGTTCCCCCATCACATCAAAGGTCCCCATCGCAACAGAGGTCCTCCCATCACATCAGAGGTCCTCCCATCACATCAGAGTTCTCCCCATCACATCAGAGGTCCTCCCATCACATCAGAGGTCCCCCAATCACATCAGAGGTCCCCCCATCACATCAGAGGTCCCCCATCACATCAGAGGTCCCCCATCACGTCAGAGGTCCCCCATCACATCAGAGGTCCCCCATCACATCAGAGGTCCCCCCATCACATCAGAGGCCCCCCCACCATACCAGAGGTCCCCCATCATATCAGAGGTCCCCCATCACATCAGAGGTCCCCCCATCACATCAGAGGTCCCCCCACCACACCAGAGGTCCCCCATCACATTAGAGGTTCCCCCATCACATCAGAGGCCCCCCCACCACACCAGAGGTCCTCCCATCACATTAGAGGTTCCCCCATCACATCAGAGGCCCCCCCACCACACCAGAGGTCCTCCCATCACATTAGAGGTTCCCCCATCACATCAGAGGTCCCCCCATCACATCAGAGGTCCCCCATCACACCAGAGGTCCCCCCATCACATCAGAGGTCCCCCATCACATCAGAGCCCCCGCCCCCATCACATCAGAGGTCCTCCCATCACATCAGAGGTCCTCCATCACATCAGAGGTCCCCCATCACATCAGAGGTCCTCCCATCACATCAGAGTTCTCCCCATCACATCAGAGGTCCCCCCATCACATCAGAGGTCCCCCCATCACATCAGAGGCCCCCCATCACATCAGAGGTCCTCCTATCACATCAGCGGTTCCCCAATCACATCAGAGGCCCCCCATCACATCAGAGGTCCTCCCATCACATCAGCGGTTCCCCAATCACATCAGAGGCCCCCCATCACATCAGAGGTCCTCCTATCACATCAGCGGTTCCCCAATCACATCAGAGGCCCCCCATCACATCAGAGGTCCTCCCATCACATCAGAGGTCCCCCCATCACATCAGAGGCCCCCCATCACATCAGAGGTCCTCCTATCACATCAGCGGTTCCCCAATCACATCAGAGGCCCCCCATCACATCAGAGGTCCTCCCATCACATCAGAGGTTCCCCAATCACATCAGAGGTCCCCCCATCACTTTACAGATCCCCCATCACATCAGAGGTCCCCCCATCACTTTAGAGATCTCCCAACACATTAGAGGTCCGCCCATCACATCAGAGGTCCCCCCATCACATCAAAGGTTCCCCCATCATATCAGAGGTCCCTCCTTCACATAAGACTACGGGGCACCCCAATATGGTGTCACACTGAGATCTGACACCCAGATATGGGTCACCACGACACCAGAATACAGGTCTCCCCCCCATCTACAGACACCCCAATACGGTGTCACCCTGAGAACTGACCCCCCATATGTCACCTGATCCACCCCCCACACACATCCCAAAGGTGAGTCACACCCACATACTACGGGGCACCCTGACACCTGGATACAGACGCCCCAATATGGTATCACCCTGAGATCTGTCACCTGCTCCCCCACACACCCCAAAGGTAAATCACACTCGGATACAGGTCTCCCCCATCTACAGACACCCCAATATGGGTCACCCTGAGATCTGACACCTGTCAACTGGAAACAGGTCACCCTGACACCCCAATACTGATCACCGGACACCCGAAGGTGTCACCCCCCCCCGTCTACAGACACCCCCCGGTCCTCCATCACATCAGAGGTCCTCCCATCACATCAGAGGTCCCCCCATCACATCAGAGGTTCCCTCATCACATCAGAGGTCCCCCCATCACATCAGAGGTCCCCCCATCACATCAGAGGTCCCCATCACATCAGAGGTCCCCCCATCACATCAGAGGTTCCCCCATCATATAAGCTGTCCCTCCTTCACATCAGAGGTCCCCCCATCACATCAGATGCTCCTCCGTCACATCAGAGGTTCCCCCATCACATCAAAGGTCCCCATCGCAACAGAGGTCCTCCCATCACATCAGAGGTCCCCCCATCACATCAGAGGTCCCCCCATCACATCAGAGGTCCTCCCATCACATCAGAGTTCTCCCCATCACATCAGAGGTCCTCCCATCACATCAGAGGTCCCCCAATCACATCAGAGGTCCCCCCATCACATCAGAGGTCCCCCATCACATCAGAGGTCCCCCATCACGTCAGAGGTCCCCCATCACATCAGAGGTCCCCCCATCACATCAGAGGCCCCCCCACCATACCAGAGGTCCCCCATCATATCAGAGGTCCCCCATCACATCAGAGGTCCCCCCATCACATCAGAGGCCCCCCCACCACACCAGAGGTCCCCCATCACATTAGAGGTTCCCCCATCACATCAGAGGCCCCCCCACCACACCAGAGGTCCTCCCATCACATTAGAGGTTCCCCCATCACATCAGAGGTCCCCCCATCACATCAGAGGTCCCCCATCACACCAGAGGTCCCCCCATCACATCAGAGGTCCCCCATCACATCAGAGCCCCCGCCCCCATCACATCAGAGGTCCTCCCATCACATCAGAGGTCCTCCATCACATCAGAGGTCCCCCATCACATCAGAGGTCCTCCCATCACATCAGAGTTCTCCCCATCACATCAGAGGTCCCCCCATCACATCAGAGGTCCCCCCATCACATCAGAGGCCCCCCATCACATCAGAGGTCCTCCTATCACATCAGCGGTTCCCCAATCACATCAGAGGCCCCCCATCACATCAGAGGTCCTCCCATCACATCAGAGGTTCCCCAATCACATCAGAGGTCCCCCCATCACTTTACAGATCCCCCATCACATCAGAGGTCCCCCCATCACTTTAGAGATCTCCCAACACATTAGAGGTCCGCCCATCACATCAGAGGTCCCCCCATCACATCAAAGGTTCCCCCATCATATCAGAGGTCCCTCCTTCACATAAGACTACGGGGCACCCCAATATGGTGTCACACTGAGATCTGACACCCGGATATGGGTCACCACGACACCTGAATACAGGTCCCCCCCCCATCTACAGACACCCCAATACGGTGTCACCCTGAGAACTGACCCCCCCATATGTCACCTGATCCACCCCCCACACACATCCCAAAGGTGAGTCACACCCACATACTACGGGGCACCCTGACACCTGGATACAGACGCCCCAATATGGTATCACCCTGAGATCTGTCACCTGCTCCCCCACACACCCCAAAGGTAAATCACACCCGGATACAGGTCTCCCCCATCTACAGACACCCCAATATGGGTCACCCTGAGATCTGACACCTGTCACAACTGGAAACAGGTCACCCTGACACCCCAATACTGATCACCGGACACCCGAAGGCGTCACCCCCCCCCCCCGTCTACAGACACCCCCCGGTCCTCCATCACATCAGAGGTCCCCCCATCACATCAGAGGTCCCCCCATCACATCAGAGGTTCCCTCATCACATCAGAGGTCCCCCCATCACATCAGAGGTCCCCCCATCACATCAGAGGTCCCCATCACATCAGAGGTCCCCCCATCACATCAGAGGTTCCCCCATCATATAAGCTGTCCCTCCTTCACATCAGAGGTCCCCCCATCACATCAGATGCTCCTCCGTCACATCAGAGGTTCCCCCATCACATCAGATGCTCCTCCGTCACTTCAGAGGTTCCCGATCACATCAGAGGTCCCCCCATCACATCAGAGGTCCCCCTATCACATCAGAGGTCCTACCATCACATCAGAGGTTCCCTCGTCACATCAGAGGTCCCCCCATCACATCAAAGGTCCCCCATCGCAACAGAGGTCCTCCATCACATCAGAGGTCCTCCCATCACATCAGAGTTCTACCCATCACATCAGAGGTCCCCCCATCACATCAGAGGTCCCCCCATCACATCAGAGGTCCTCCCATCACATCAGAGGTCCCCCATCACATCAGAGGTCCCCCCATCACATCAGAGGTCCCCCCATCACATCAGAGGTCCTCCATCACATCAGAGGTCCCCCCATCACATCAGAGGTCCCCTCATCACATCAGAGCTCCCCCATCACATCAGAGGTTCCCCACCACATCAGAGGTCCTCCCATCACATCAGAGTTCCCCCCATCACATCAGAGGTCCTCCATTACATCAGAGGTCCTCCCATCACATCAGAGGTCCTCCTATCACATCAGAGGTCCCCCATCACATCAGAGTTCCCTCATCACATCAGAGATCCTCCCATCACATCAGAGGTCCCCCCATCACATCAGAGGTCCCCCCATCACATCAGAGGTCCCTCCATCACATCAGAGGTCTTCCGTCACATCAGAGGTCCTCCGTCACATCAGAGGTCCTCCCATCACATCAGAGGTCCCCCCATCACATCAGAGGTCCCCCCATCACATCAGAGTTCCCCCCATCACAGAGGTCCTCTCATCACATCAGAGGTCCTCCCATCACATCAGAGGCCCCCCCATCACATCAGAGGTCCTCCCATCACATCAGAGTTCCCCCCATCACAGAGGTCCCTCCATCACATCAGAGGTCTTCCATCACATCAGAGGTCCTCCATCACATCAGAGGTCCCCCCATCACATCAGAGGTCCCCCCATCACATCAGAGGTTCCCTCATCACATCAGAGGTCCCCCATCACATCAGAGGTCCCCCATCACATCAGAGGTCCCCATCACATCAGAGGTCCCCATCACATCAGAGGTCCCCCCATCACATCAGAGGTTCCCCCATCATATAAGCTGTCCCTCATTCACATAAGAGGTCCCCCGATCACATCAGATGCTCCTCCGTCACTTCAGAGGTTCCCCCATCACATCAAAGGTCCCCCCATCACATCAGAGGTCCCCCCATCACATCAGAGGTCCTCCCATCACATCAGAGGTCCCCCCATCACATCAGAGGTCCTCATCACATCAGAGGTCCTCCATCACATCAGAGGTCCTCCCATCACATCAGAGGTCCCCCCATCACATCAGAGGTCCCCCATCACACCAGAGGTCCCCTCATCACATCAGAGCTCCCCCCATCACATCAGAGGTCCTCCCATCACATCAGAGGTCCTCCCATCACACCAGAGTCCCCCCATCACATCAGAGGTCCCCCCCATCACACCAGAGGTCCCCCCATCACATCAGAGGTCCCCCCATCACATCAGAGGTCCTCCCATCACATCAGAGGTCCCCCCATCACATCAGAGGTCCTCATCACATCAGAGGTCCTCCATCACATCAGAGGTCCTCCCATCACATCAGAGGTCCTCCCATCACATCAGAGGTCCCCCATCACATCAGAGGTCCCCCCATCACATCAGAGGTCCCCTTATAACATCAGAGGTCCTCCCATCACATCAGAGGTCCCCCATCACATCAGAGGTCCCCCTATCACATCAGAGGTCTTCCCATCACATCAGAGGTCCCCCTATCACATCAGAGGTCCTCCCATCACATCAGAGTCCCCCCATCACATCAGAGGTCCCCCATCACATCAGAGGTCCTCCCATCACATCAGAGGTCCCCCATCACATCAGAGGTCCTCCCATCACATCAGAGGTCCCCCCATCACATCAGAGGTCCCCCCATCACATCAGAGGTCCTCCCATCACATCAGAGTTCTCCCCATCACATCAGAGGTCCCCCCATCACATCAGAGGTCCCCCCATCACATCAGAGGTCCTCCCATCACATCAGAGGTCCCCCATCACACCAGAGGTCCCCCCATCACATCAGAGGTCCCCCCATCACACCAGAGGTCCCCCCATCACATCAGAGGTCCCCCCATCACATCAGAGGTCCTCCCATCACATCAGAGGTCCCCCCATCACATCAGAGGTCCTCATCACATCAGAGGTCCTCCATCACATCAGAGGTCCTCCCATCACATCAGAGGTCCTCCCATCACATCAGAGGTCCCCCATCACATCAGAGGTCCCCCCATCACATCAGAGGTCCCCTTATAACATCAGGGGTCCTCCCATCACATCAGAGGTCCCCCATCACATCAGAGGTCCCCCCATCACATCAGAGGTCCCCCCATCACATCAGAGGTCCCCCCATCACATCAGAGGTCCTCCCATCACATCAGAGGTCCCCCATCACACCAGAGGTCCCCTTATCACATCAGAGGTCCCCCCATCACACCAGAGGTCCCCCCATCACATCAGAGGTCCCCCCATCACATCAGAGGTCCTCCCATCACATCAGAGGTCCCCCCATTACATCAGAGGTCCTCCATCACATCAGAGGTCCTCCATCACATCAGAGGTCCCCCATCACATCAGAGGTCCTCCCATCACATCAGAGGTCCTCCCATCACATCAGAGGTCCCCCATCACATCAGAGGTCCTCCCATCGCATCAGAGGTCCCCCCATCACATCAGAGGACCCCCATCACATCAGAGGTCCTCCCATCACATCAGAGGTCCTCCCATCACATCAGAGGTCCCCCCCATCACATCAGAGGTCCCCCCCATCACATCAGAGATCCCCCCCATCACATCAGAGGTCCTCCCATCACATCAGAGGTCCCTCCATCACATCAGAGTTCCCCCCATCACATCAGAGGTCCCCCCTATCACATCAGAGGTACTCCCATCACATCAGAGGTCCTCCCATCACATCAGAGGTCCCCCCCATCACATCAGAGGTCCCCCCATCACATCAGAGGTCCTCCCATCACATCAGAGGTCCCCCATCACATCAGAGGTCCCCCATCACATCAGAGTTCCCCCTATCACATCAGAGGTCCTCCCATCACATCAGAGGTCCTCCCATCACATCAGAGGTCCCTCCATCACATCAGAGTTCCCCCCATCACATCAGAGGTCCCCCCTATCACATCAGAGATCCTCCCATCACATCAGAGGTCCTCCCATCACATCAGAGGTCCCCCCATCACATCAGAGGTCCTCCCATCACATCAGAGGTCCCCCCCCCATCACATCAGAGGTCCCCCCCATCACATCAGAGGTCCTCCCATCACATCAGAGGTCCTCCCATCACATCAGAGGTCCCCCCATCACATCAGAGGTCCCCCCCATCACATCAGAGGTCCCCCCCCATCACATCAGAGATCCCCCCATCACATCAGAGGTCCTCCCATCACATCAGAGGTCCTCCCATCACATCAGAGGTCCTCCCATCACATCAGAGGTCCCTCCATCACATCAGAGTTCCCCATCACATCAGAGGTCCCCCCCTATCACATCAGAGGTCCTCCCATCACATCAGAGGTCCTCCCATCACATCAGAGGTCCCTCCATCACATCAGAGTTCCCCCCATCACATCAGAGGTCCCCCCATCACATCAGAGGTCCCCCATCACATCAGAGGTCCTCCCATCACATCAGAGGTCCCTCCCATCACATCAGAGGTCCCCCCCATCACATCAGAGGTCCTCCCATCACATCAGAGGTCCTCCCATCACATCAGAGGTCCTCCCATCACATCAGAGGTCCTCCCATCACATCAGAGCCCCCCCCATCACATCAGAGTTCCCCCATCACATCAGAGGTCCCCCCATCACATCAGAGGTCCCCCCATCACATCAGAGGTCCCCCCATCACATCAGAGGTCCCCCATCACATCAGAGGTCCCCCCCATCACATCAGAGTTCCCCCGTCAGGTGTGATGTGAGGTATGGGGTGTACACATATATTGTATACTATGAGGGTGTACACCCCATCTTTGTACCCTGAGGTGAGGAGGGTGTACACCCCATATTTAGGTATTATGAGGGTTTCCAGCTTTGAGGTGATTTTTGGGGTGTATACCCCGGGGTATGTGTGAGGCTTGGGGTGTACACCCCATATTTAGGTATTATGAGGGTTTCCAGCTCTGAGCGGTTTGGGGTGTACACCCCGGGGTATGTCACTGTATGTGTGAGATTTGGGGTGTACGCCCCATATTTCGGTACTTTATGAGGGTTTTCAGCTCTGAGGTGAGGTAATGGGGTGTACACCCCGGAGTATATATATGTGAGGTAATGGGGTGTATACATATATTGTATACTATGAGGGTGTACACCCCATATTTAGGTTTGGGGTGTACACCCCGGGGTATGTGTGAGATTTGGGGTGTACGCCCCATATTTCGGTACTTTATGAGGGTTTTCAGCTCTGAGGTGAGGTAATGGGGTGTACACCCCGGAGTATATATATGTGAGGTAATGGGGTGTATACATATATTGTATACTATGAGGGTGTACACCCCATATTTAGGTTTGGGGTGTACACCCCGGGGTATGTGTGAGATTTGGGGTGTACGCCCCATATTTCGGTACTTTATGAGGGTTTCCAGCTGTGAGGTGAGGTTTGGGGTGTACACCCCGGGGTATGTATGAGATTTGGGGTGTACGCCCCATATTTCGGTACTTTATGAGGGTTTCCAGCTCTGAGGTGAGGTTTGGGGTGTACACCCTGGGGTATGTGTGAGATTTGGGGTGTACGCCCCATATTTCGGTACTTTTTGAGGGTTTTCAGCTCTGAGGTGAGGTTTGGGGTGTCTATGACTCCACATTGTATGTATCGCAGTCACTATCCGGGTGTATAATGGAGTTCGAAGCTGAACTGGACATTTTATTGGTTACTATTGTGTGTAATGTGGGTGTTGTTGACACGCAGGGCGTACACCCGCCTCCGGGTGACAGGGGACGCAACATGGCGGCGGACAGACGTAGCTCATCAGAGGGGGTGGGCGGGGAAGTGGGAGGAGCTCGGTGTGTTTATCATGTCCCTCCAGTCACATGACTCTTCGCTCCGCGCCCCGCCCCAATACAACTCCAGTTGGCGCCAAATCTCTATGGCCAGCGCACGCGGCTCTGCAGGCGGAGACATTTTGAAACCCCTTTGCTCTCGCGATTGGTCGCCCGTAGCTCCGCCCCCGGCCGCTCTGCTCCCTCCGCGCTCCCATTGGCCCGCCCCACGCCCCGCCCGCCCGTGACTAACGGTCGCCCAGGACTGAGAGAGGAGAGGATCGTCCGTCACCGGAGGAGGAGGAGGCGGGGGATGGAGAGCCGCTGATCCCCGAACTATGGAAGTCCGACACAAACTCATCTTCTCACCCGCCAGCGACTGCGAGGAGGAGGACGGGCACAGCACCGGAGACGACTCCGCCTTCCAGGAGAGCGAGCCGGGCCGGGAGGAGGAGGAGAGCCCGCCTGGGAGCCGGGCCTGGGCGGAGGAGGAAGAGGAGGGCATCGGGCGGTCACCTGTCAAATCTCCCTTTATGAGTCCCGGGTCACCTTATCCGTACCGGGGGTCACCGGACACCTACCGGAGGGGGCAACGGGAAGGATCGAGCTCCCCCATACCGGACTGTCCCGGGACACCCCCCCACAAAACCTTCCGGAAACTACGGCTCTTCGACACCCCGCACACCCCAAAGGTGAGTCACACCCGGAGACTACGGGGCACCCCAATATGGTGTCACCCTGAGATCTGACACCCGGATATGGGTCACCATGACACCTGAATACAGGTCTCCCCCATCTACAGACACCCCAATACGGTGTCACCTTGAGATCTGTCACCTGATTCCCCCCCCACACACACCCCAAAGGTGAGTCACACCCGGAGACTACGGGGCACCCCAATACTGATCACCTGACACCCTAATATGGTGTCATCCTGAGATCTGACACCCGGATATGGGTCACCATGACACCTGAATACAGGTCCCCCCCCATCTAGACACCCCAATACGGCGTCACCCTGAGATCTGACACCCCCATATGTCACCTGATCACACCTGGATACAAGTCACCCCAATACTGATCACCTGACACCCGGAGACTACAGGGCACCCTGATACAGACACCCCAATATGGTGTCACCCTGAGATCTGTCACCTGATCCCCCACACACCCCAAAGGTAAATCACACCCGGATACAGGTCTCCCCCATCTACAGACACCCCAATATGGGTCACTCTGAGATCTGACACCTGTCACAACTGGAAACAGGTCACCCTGAAACCCCAATACTGATCACCGGACACCCGAAGGTGTCACCCCCCCCCCCCTGTCTACAGACACCCCTGCACAACCTGAAGGTGGGTCACCTGGATACGGGTCACCCTGAGATCTGACACTCCAATACTGATCACCCCATCTACGGACACCCCCCATACAGGTCACCCTGAGGTCTGACACCCCAATACATCACCTGATACGGGTCTCTCCATCTACAGACACCCCAATATGTCACCTGACAGCCCACACACCTGAAAGGTGAGTCACTGAGACCCTGATATGGGTCACCCCTCTACTGACACCCTAATACTGAGACAGCAATGTCACCTGTCACACCCGGATATGTCTCACACTGATGACACCCCAATATGTCACCTGACTCCCCAAAAGAGGCAGTGATACCCCGATGTGTCGCCCCATCATGTCACCTGAAGGTCAGACACCCCGATACAGGTCACCCTGGTGGGTTTTTCTTCTGACACCACCGTATCACCTATAACACCCTGCTCACACCCCAATATGGATCACCCTCTTTTACTGATACCGCAGTATGTCGCCCGCCTCCCCACACCCGAAAGGTGACACCTGGATACAGGTCACCCCATCTGACACCCCGCACACCCTTCTAGTGACAGCCCCTCCTTGACCTCCATTACCTTCTGAAGGTGAGACAGACCTCAGGATGGACCGCTTCCCGCTGTCACCCCCTATTAGTGTCACCCCGTTATACACCCGTCACCTGATCACATAGGTCAGCTACCCCTCCCCCCCCTCTGGTCCGAGACCCTCATTTGTGTTCCTTCCGTTCGTGACCCCCCCCCCCCCCTGTACACTGACAGACCCCGGATATGTCATATGTCTCCTCCCTCCTGTCATCTCCTCCAATCATGTCTGATGGGGAGACCTGTGCAGGTCCAGGCCCTCCCCCCCCCCCCCCGACATTGGGGGTGTGTGTGTGTGTGTGTGAGAGGTATATAGCTCTATGGATATGTACACTGGGGAGAGCTCAGCACAAATCTCCGACCCCCCCCCCCCCATAGAGAAGAGCTCCGCCCTCCTGTAGAGGGGGGGCGTCCTATGGGGGGGTTCTTCTATAGAGGGGGGGTGTCCTATGTAGGGGGGCTTCTGTATTCCGGAGCTTTCCGCTTTATATTGGAGAGAAGTGTTTGTGTTGGAATGTGTATTGTGGTCGGGTGTCATCTGATTGGGGGAGGGGGGGTTCTCTGTATTTATAGGAAAAAAAAATTCTGGGGGCAACACAGACCCCCCCCCCCGATCTACATTATACTCCTAGCACCCCCCCCCCCTGCTGTACTTGCCTCTGGGGGGGTGATGAGCTGTCGGTCACCCCCCCCCCCCTCCCCCCCTCTCCTCTGTGTGGGGCTCCAGGACAGATCGGGGTGATGCTCTGTGCAGTTGCTGACCAATCAGAATCACTCAGATCCATCCTAGAAGCCCTGAAGAGGGAGAGGAGCGGGGGTGTCAAATTCCCGGACCACCGACAGCTCCACGTCCCTGGAGGTAAGTACAGTGTGGGGGGGAGGGGGGGGCACAGTGAATTTCCTCACTTCCTGTTTCTGTCTATGGGACAGGAAGTGAAGGGAAATCACAGATGAGACAATAAAAAAAATCAGAGGGGGGGGTGTACCCCCCCCCCAATACTTCATCCAAAATGAGAGACAACTATTTTGCCTTTAGTTCCACTTTAAGGACCAGTTCTCACCACATGCAGTCCAGTGCGTTTGTTTTCTGCATCAAAAACGCATGGAAAGTCGGTTGTGTGATTTCCAATGGCATCGTTCACACAGTGCGTTCCGGTTCCAGAAAAAAAAGTAGCACATTTTACCTGCACTGGACTGGAACGCTGTGAAACGCACCAGAAACGCACTTGTCCTTATCTAAGGTTAATAAAAAAGGGTGAAAAAAAGCACCGGACTGCATTAAAAACTTACCCAAAACGCACCTGGAATGCATCTGGATTGCGTTTCTATGGTGGGAACCGCCCCTTAAATAATGAAAGGTGGGGGATGGGGGGGGGGGTCCTCTCTGGTCTTCCCGCTGTCACTCCTGTGTTTGATATGAAATGGTCAGTTTGTTTTTCTGTGTAAACAAACAGTCTTAAGCGCCCCCC
>CM055119.1:209120521-209223021 GCA_029206835.1 Rana muscosa
GTGGTGCTGGCTGGCGGTGGCGGGTGGCGGTGGCGTTGGCTGGCGGTGGCGGGTGGCACTGGCTGGCGGTGGCGGGTGGTGCTGACGGTGGCTGGCGGTGGCGGGTGGCACTGGCTGGCGGCACTGACAGATTGCACTGATTTTGCAGACCCAGCAGCTAAATTACATCAGCCAATGATTGGGCTGCTTTAGAAAGGGGGCGGGGCCACATACACATAGCGACCCGCCCAGATACCATCCCATTAGCTGGTGTAATATAGCTGCTGGGTCCCGCCCACCCCGGCCGGGTCCCGCCCACCCCGACATCGAGCTGACAGCTCCTCTCTCTCTCTCCTTTCTGCTCACACACTCAGCGGCTCTGGCTGCATCAAGCGCCGCGCTGAGTGTGTGAGCAGAGAGGAGAGAGAGACAGAGAGGAGCTGTCAGCTCGATGTCGGGGTGGGCGGGACCCGGGCCGGGGTGGGCGGGACCCAGCAGCTATATTACACCAGCTAATGGGATGGTATCTGGGCGGGTCGCTACGTGTATGTGGCCCCGCCCCCTTTCTAAAGCAGCCCAATCATTGGCTGGTGTAATTTAGCTGCCGGGTCCCGCCCACCAGCTGCCGGGTCCCGCCCACCAGCTGCCGGGTCCCGCCCACCAGCTGCCGGGTCCCGCCCACCAGCTGCCGGGTCCCGCCCACCCCGGCCGGGTCCCGCCCACCTCCGACATCAAGCTGACAGCTCCTCTCTGTCTCTCTCTCCTCTCTGCTCACACACTCAGCGTGGCGCTTGATGCAGCCAGAGCCGCTGAGTGTGGAGAAGGAAGAATGAGCGGAGGTCAGTCTGAAATATCGGCCTAATCTTGATAATAAATCGGCCGATGCCGATTTATCAAAAATGGCCAAATATCGGCCGATATATCGGCCAGCCGATATATCGGTCGACCTCTAATACACACATACACATACACACATACACATACACACACACAGTGTGTGTGTGGGTGTGGTGTTAAGAATTGTCTGATGGTAGGTGGGTCACGGTTGGATCCGGTTCTTATCTGAAAACTTTCCTCATTTACTTTAAAAAAAAATATATATATTATATTGTGCTTTTTACAGAAGTGTTTTTTTTCTTGTGTTTCTGTGTATGAGACTTGCTGATCCTTGTCGTCCTTCCCTCCCAGGGAACTGAAGAAAGCACAGATGGCGAAAGCGGCGGCAGAGGAGCGAGCCTTGTTTCCCGACAGAATGACCACGCGATCGACGGCGCAAAGCGGCAGAGCCGCCCGCCTTATAGGAAAGAAAATGAACCGATCGGTCAGCCTGACTATATATTGACCTATATATAAAGTGCTGAGCTGCGTACAAGCTGGACTAATCTTGTTAAGATTTATATATTTTTTTACGCGCTTAGCATTTGTTTCCTTTGCTGAATACGCCGACCCGGGAGCATCGCTGCTGATTTTTAGGGGTTTATTTTCTTTTACACTTTTCCTAAAAACTCCACAAATGACGGCTGATTGATTCACTGCGAGGCCTTGAGGAAAAGTCCCACCTGCCATAACAATGGCAGCACTTAGGTGTGTTTTTCAGCACCGTGTCTGACCCCGCCGCCACCAAAATCGCCTTTGTTGGGTGTTCCTGGCGGTCCCGATGCCCCACGTTGGGCATTTTCAGGGGGCAATGTGGTTTTATTATAGTGTTTTATGTCCATCTAGGACCTGTACATGTTAGCCTCTATAGGGGTAAGGTTCAATCAAGCTAAACGCATAGTGTGCCAAGAGTTTGCGCTATTCAAGACGGCGTCCAAATAAAAACACAGCGGCCGTCTTTATATAATGTGACGCTTTTCTAAAACTTTACTGTAGTTGGTTGTTTAGTTGAAATTCAACAGATTGTTCTAATACGGTAATTTCTTTTTATTGTAAATGTGTATAATATGATATATTCTGACTGCAGAAGGTTACAAAGTAAGGAACGTCGGGAGGGAGACGTGGCGCCGGAGGTGGTTGTACTGTGTACCTCGGTACATTTTTTATTGTGACTCTTTTTTTTTTTTTTTTTTTTTGTCTTGTCTGTTCAACTTTGAGCACTTTCTCAGCAACGGGCGGATCCGTGGAACGATTCCATGTTTCCGCCGCGTGAAACTTGCTGCTATTTTTAGGATTTTTTTTTTGTATTTTTGATGTACAAAATTTGTAGCATTAAACAATCATTGCTGGTGACTCCCCCCCATCTTTTACCCCATTAGAGGTGACCCCAAGTCCCCCCCCACCCTTCCTTCTGACCCTGTGCCCCTAGATTGGAATATACATTTTTACCCCATTAGAGGTGGTATTGGAATATTTGCCCAATTTCATAGGTGCCCCCCTAATCTCTAACCCCCATGCCTCCTGAATTGGAGGGTTAATTTTCCATATTGCAGATGTGATACTGATTATTACCCCATTGCAGAGGTAACCACCCCCCAAAAGAATCTATTTAACACTGTGCCCCTGGAATGGAATATTACCCCATTGCAGAGGTGACCCCCCCCCCCCTGAATTGGAGGGTTGATTTCCTACATTGCAGATGTAATACTAGATTGGAATATTATCCCATTGCAAACCCCCCCCCCCCCCTTTCAAATCCATTTAACCCTGTGCCCCTGGATTGGAATATGACCCCGCAACCCCCCCCACGCAGATTGTAGGGTTCGTTTTACCCCATTGCAGAGGTAGCCCCATCTGCAGAGGTTGCCCCCCCCCGATTGGATCATTTGTGTCTACCCCATCTTTGACCCCGCACCCCCCCCCGATTGGAGGGTTAGTTTCTACCCCATTGCAGAAGTGGCCCCCCATCTGTGACCCTGCGCCACACCGCCCCGGATTGGAGGGTTCGTTTTACCCCCACTGCAGAGGTGGCCCCCATCTGTGACCCCCCCCGATTGGAGGCTTCATTTTAACCCATTGCAGAGGTGGCACCCCCCCCCCCGATTGGAGGGTTAGTTTTACCCCCACTGCAGAGGTGGCCCCCATCTGTGACCCCCACACCCCCCGATTGGCGGGTTCGTTTTATTCCCATTGCAGAGGTGGCCCCCCCCATCTGTGACCCCCGCACCACACCCCCCGTATTGGAGGGTTTGTTTTACCCCATTGCAGAGGTGGCCCCCTATCTGTGACCCCGCACCCCCCCTGGAATGAAGGGTTCATTTTACCCCATAGCAGAGGTGGCCCCCTTGTCACCCCACCCTCTGAAATGGAGGGTTAATTTTCCCAAATTGCAGATGTTATACCGGAATATTACCCCCCCGTGCAGAGATGGCCTCCCCATCTCGAACTCTGCACCCCCCCCCATGGATTGAAGGGTTCATTTCACCCCATTGCATAGGCAGTTTTCTAGTTTCTGAGCCCCACAATGCACCTTGTTTTGTGACCCCCCCCTTTTTTTGTCCTGTTTGTACTGGCAATGTTGTGTTTGTTTCAGGTCATTTGGATATTGTGACCCCACCCTACCCTTTCCCCACACTTCACCTGAATAGATTTGAAGCTAAAACCGTCAGCACACAATCGCCCCTAATATTCTGACCTGAGAGACGTATTGGGGATGATTTTCTGAAACTGGGGAGTGCAGAATGTGGTGCAGCTGTGCATGGGAGCCAATCGGCTTCTAACTTCAGTTTGTTCAGTTAAGTTTTGACAATAATAACCTGGAAGCTGATTGGCTACCATCCAGTACCAGATTTTGCACAGTCCAGTTTTAGTAAATCTCCCCCCTTGGATATTCTTTATGCAGAACTCAAATATCTGACCTGTGAGACGCATTGCATATCGGTTATGCGTTTCTCAAATCTCGCCTGTGCTTTTTGGCTGTCAGTTTTATTTATTTTTCTCTATGGCAGCTGTTTAGATTTGGTCATCAACTTTAAACAAATGAATTTCTGATCTATAAAATTGCAGGAAGGCCATAGCTGTAAATCATTAAATGCAGGGCCCAGTAACTCATTCCTCAGTAACCACAAAGGATAAACACTTTGTGGGCACCAAATGCTGTTGCAGTCTTAGTGGGCAGGAGCTGTGCTCATTGTTGGGTGTCACTCAGTGTTTTCAGCTCTGTTGTAAGAAGAGAGATCACATGGAGGGCCCCAGAAACTGAGGCCTGGGGGGGGTGGGGGGGTCACGAATGTGTTAGCCATTTTCAACTCTACCAGTGGAGATGTACATCAAAGGCCATGGTGTACTGCCTCATGGGTAGTAATGGGGGTTGCCTAATGCCAATGTAAGGCTGAGGGGTTGTATACAGTCATTTATGAATGCTCAAATCCCTTCATGTGTAACTAGATTTGCAAGCTGGTGCCCTCCATGCATGGTCAGCCTGGCACATGGCTGCTTGGTATGACCATACCCCTCCATAGTATTGTCATTCCATACATGGTTGGTTTTGGCACGTTGCGTCCTGCATGTATGGCTGGCTAGACATGCCTGTGCCCCTCCATATAAAGCTTGCTTGCTTGACACACCTGCATGTTGAGCATGGCCACGCCCTTCAGTGCAAGGTTGGCATGACCATGCCCTTCCATGCATGGACACCTTGGCACATCATGCCCTGCAAATATGTCTAGCTTGGCACACCCATGCCCCCCCATGCATGGTCGGCTTGGCACAGCCATGTCCCCCCATGCATGGTTGGCTTGGCACAGCCCAAACTGTTCTCATTTTTTTGGATGGGGTGAGGGTCAGCAGTTTTATTAATGCCAGAGACGTGCCCCCACCCCCCCCCCCCTCTTTGTCCTGGTGCCCATTGTCAAGACGGAAAGTGATGAAAAATTCTGGTCTAAAGTCACAGTGCAGATTCAGCAGGATTATTGCTTTTTTAGGCGAAGCTTAAAATCTGAGTGTTCAGATCCCCCCGATCCTCCGATATGTCTGTTGTATGATTATGTAAACTCATTTGTACATTGACCTTTGTAAATTCTTACCTGTAAATAAAGTTCCCTGGCCTTTCCATTGTTTGTGCTTCCTTTCCTTTCTATGGTCCAAGTATCATTGTCTGCCCTTCCATTCAGGTTTGTTTATTTTGTTCGGAGAGGTTTGTGACCCGAACAAGAAATATTGGGGTATTGGTACTTATGTTTCTGTGATTTGTATTCAATCGGAAGCTGCAATCTCAGCATTATTGTGTCGGCTCAGGAATTGGAAGCAGATTGCACTCCTGACAAACGGGTCCATTCCAGTGGAACTTCTTTATTGTACATTGTGGGGAACAGAGCAGCTCTATTAGAGGGTTACGTTCCACCTGAAGGTGACTGGACACTGGCAAAAAGAGGAAGTCCCCCTGCCCCCCCCCCTCCTGGTTAACGCCTCCCAGGCAGGAAGTCCCCCCCCCTCCTGGTTAACGCCTCCCAGGCATGAAGTCCCCCCCCCCCTTAATGTAACGCCTCCCGGGCATGAAGTCCCCCCCTTATGTAACGCCTCCCGGGCAGGAAGTCCCCCCCCCCCTTATGTAACGCCTCCCGGGCAGGAAGTCCCCCCCCCCTTATGTAACGCCTCCCGGGCAGGAAGTCCCCCCCCTTATGTAACGCCTCCCGGGCAGGAAGTCCCCCCCCCCTTATGTAACGCCTCCCAGGCAGGAAGTCTCCCCCCCCCCCCCTTATGTAACGCCTCCCAGGCAGGAAGTCTCCCCCCCCCCTTATGTAACGCCTCCCGGGCAGGAAGTCCCCCCCTTATGTAACGCCTCCCGGGCAGGAAGTCCCCCCCTTATGTAACGCCTCCCGGGCAGGAAGTCCCCCCCCCCCCCCTCCTGTGTAACGCCTCCCGGGCAGGAAGTTCCCCCCCCTTTATGTAATGCCTCCCCAGGCAGGAAGTCGCCCCCCCCTTTTTTTGTTTTTGTTTTGAAGGTGTTGGCTTGGAGCAGGGGAAGAGTCTTGCCATCCTAGGCTTTGGGGCTGTATTTCTATTGATGCACGCAGTGTAGGGAGACCGCTCTAGTCCCTGCATACAAAGGTGTCTCCATAGGAGGCTGCAAGAGAAAAAGGATTAACAGGTTGCAGCTGCTTGGAACCTGTACCCATTTTTAGGATGGAACATGTAACAACATAACCTGTTCCAAAAGGTGAACTTATCCTTGAAGCACTTCCCGCCTGCCCCATGTAGCTTTACAGCTATTTATACACAATTCTGCATTTCCAGGTAGGGGGTGTCTTGCTGTGCTGCGATTCCGCACGGCACATGACGATCACCGGGTCACAGCCAATGATTGACATCTGGCACTCTGAGACTCGCGGAACACCGGCCATGTGAGTGTAAACAGTACAGAGCTGTGTTCAGTGATGGGATCTCTGCTAAGCAGGGAATGAAAACCACTAGATACCAGTAAAAGCAGCGCGCGCAAACATGGGCTGGGTACACATTTTTTTTAACCCTTTGCCTCGGTTAACCCCCTTCCCCTGATCACTAACAATGGCACTGGTGATGACGGTGGCAGTTCCCACAAAGAGGAGTGTCCGATTACCCACCGCAATATCGCAGTCCTGTTAGAAGTTGCTGATCACCTCTATTACTAGTATTAAAAAAATAAATAAAATTCCAGTGTGTTTTTTCTTTTTTTTTTCACACAAATGGAGCTTTCTTTGATCATCATCACATTTTTTTTTTTTTATTATATAACAGAATAAAGATGACTTTTTTTTTACTTTCTGCTATGAAATATATTCAATAATAAAGTCTTCATAAATTTTGGCCAAAATGTATTCTACGTTTTTGGTTTTAAAAAAAAAAAAAAATATATATATATATATATATAAAAAATTTCCCAATGACTATATACTAGGGGGTGCAACAGATCAAAAAACTCACGGATCGGATCATATTTCAGATCGGCAAAAAAAAAGAAGACGACAAATCTTGTTACCCCCCCCCCACCGGAGTTTTAGATTTCAGTTATTTTTAACACAAAACTGAGCTTATCTGCTTAAATACAGTTTCTTTCTCGTACATCACGGGACACAGAGTGACATAGCCATTACTAATGGGTTATATAGATACCTTCAGGTGCTGGCACTGGCAACTTCCAAAACCGGAAGAACCCTCCCCTATATAAGCCCCTCCCATCCGGGAGCACCCCAGTTTTTTGCCAGTGTCTAAGGGAAAAGGCCCTGCCCATCAATCTACGAGCAGCCCGGTATGCCCTAGTAGCATGGACATCCAAACTCCAAGGGTCCCCTGTCAGAGTTCAGTCAGACAATGCCACAGCAGTGGCATATATCAATCATCAGGGGGGCACCAGGAGTCGTGCAGCCCAGAGGGAAGTAAATTACATCCTGAAATGGGCAGAAAGATATGTCTCAGCCATATCTGCGGTATTCATTCCAGGAGTGGAGAATTGGAAGGCGGACTTTCTAAGTCGCCAGCAATTATGCCCAGAGGAATGGTCCCTTCACCCCGAGGTTTTCCGGACAATATGTCAGCGGTGGGGAACACCGGATGTAGATCTGCTAGCATCCAGATTCAACGCAAAGGTGGACAGGTTTGTGTCTTGGACAAGGGATCCCCTAGCTTGCGGCTCGGATGCCCTAGTGTTCCCTTGGGATCAGTTCAAGCTGATATATGCATTTCCACCGCCACAATTGTTACCTCGATTACTCCGCAGAATCAGGGTAGAAAAGAAACCAGTGATTCTGGTAGCTCCAGCGTGGCCCCGAAGAGCATGGTACGCGGAGATTGTAAAGATGTCTGTGGGGAGTCCTTGGACCCTCCCACATCGTCCGGACCTGCTTTCGCAGGGACCGATATACCACCCTTCCTTACCAGCCCTAGGTTTGACGGCCTGGCTATTGAAGCCCACATTCTAAAAAAGAGAGGGCTCTCTAATGCTGTGGTATCTACCATGATCAATGCCAGGAAGCCGGTATCCAGGCAGATCTACTATAGAATCTGGAAGGCGTACATCGCCTGGTGTGAAGCCAAGAAATGGCATCCACATAAGTACGTAATAGGTAGGAGTCTGGACTCCCTACAATGGGCTGTAGATAGGAAGCTTGCCTTGAGTACTATCAAAGGTCAGATTTCGGCCTTGTCAATATTTTTTCAAAGGCCCTTGGCTTCGCATTCACTAGTCAAAGCCTTTATACAAGGAGTGATGCGTATTAGTCCTCCGGTTAATATTCCCATATGTCCATGGGATCTAAACCTGGTTCTGTCGGTTCTACAGAAACAACCATTTGAACCATTACAGCATATTTCCTTAGTGCTTCTCACCAGGAAATTGATTTTTCTAGTAGCCATTTGTTCGGCTAAAAGAGTGTCGGAATTAGCCGCCATGTCCTGTAAAGAGCCATATCTGGTTATCCATAAGGACAGAGTAGTATTACGTCCTCATCCAGCCTTTCTTCCTAGGGTGGTATCGAGGTTTCATTTGAACCAAGATGTGGTTCTTCCTTCTTTTTTCCCCAAACCTACTTCGGTAGAGGAAAAGTTATTACATTCTTTGGATGTAGTAAGAGCAGTTAAAGCTTATCTAAAAGCCACTGCTCAGATTCGCAGAACGGATTCCTTGTTTGTTCTGCCGGAAGGCCCCAGAAAGGGTCAGGCAGCGTCAAAATCTACTTTAGCCAAGTGGATTCGACAGGTCATAATACAAGCCTATGGCTTGAGAAGGAGACCGCCTCCGTTCAAAGTTAGAGCGCACTCCACAAGAGCAGTTGGAACTTCATGGGCAGTGCATCACCAGGCCTCCCTGGCTCAGATCTGTAAGGCCGCAACATGGTCTTCAGTACACACGTTTACTAGGTTCTACCAGGTAGACGTTAGAAGTCAGGAGGATGTCGCCTTTGGGCGCAGTGTGTTGCAGGCCGCAAAAGATCCTCATGTCTGATAGCGCTCAGCTTATATATGGTGTATCCCCCCCCCTCATTGGGCATTGCTTTAGGACGTCCCATTAGTAATGACTATGTCGCTCTGTGTCCCGTGATGTACGAGAAAGAAAATAGGATTTTTATAACAGCTTACCTGTAAAATCCTTTTCTTGGAGTACATCACGGGACACAGAGCTCCCGCCCCTCTTTGGGGACACTTATTGCTTTGCTACAAAACTGAGGTGCTCCCGGATGGGAGAGGCTTATATAGGGGAGGGTACTTCCGGTTTTGGAAGTTGCCAGTGCCAGCACCTGAAGGTATCTATATAACCCATTAGTAATGACTATGCCGCTCTGTGTCCTGTGATGTACTCCAAGAAAAGGATTTTACAGGGAAGCTGTTATAAAAATCCTATTATTTGGAAATCCGACGGACTGTTTACATGTTAAATTTTAAAAGCAGCAGCAAACCTGCTGACCTTACATGGTTTGCTAATGTGACAGAACACCTCTGCTTTTCACATTGAACTAAATGTTAAAATGTGAAAATCAGAGGTGTTCCGTCACATTAGCAAACCATGTAAGGTCAGCAGGTTTGCTGCTGCTTTTAAAATTTAACATGTAAACCGTCCATCGGATTTCCAAATATTGTATTTAAGCATATAAGCTCAGTTTTGTGTTTGAAAATAACTGAAATCTAAAACTCCGGCGGGTGTAACAAGATGTCCGCTTGCCCCACTTCTCACTCATTACTGTGCAGAAGTGTGGGGTGGAGCAAGATGGCGGCGACCAGACGTCACTTCCTGACGAGACGGCCGCCGCCGGGTGTACCAAGATGGCCGGAGCTAGGCCGGGGCCTTTCCTATGGCCGAGGCTGTGGAGCCCTCTGCGGATCGTGTGGTGTGCCGAACAGGGTGACCCGTTCGGATTATGGATCATCACCGACCCGTTGCACCACTACTATATACAGTAATAACTTGGATTGCGAATAAAGCGGTTAACGAGCGTTTCGCAATACGAGGAGGGGGGGGGGGGAGAACTTTTGGAGGACAAGCGGTTAAATTGGAACAAAGGTGAACCAAAAAAAACTGCATCCTCAGTAGGTGATTAATATCAGCTGCTGAAATTGCTTAATTATCGCTTCAGCCCCGGAAGGTTTTACCCCCTGAATGACCAGGCCATAGTGTCCCCCCCCCCCCCCCCACAAATAGAGATTTCTTTTGGTGGCATTTGATCACCTCTGCGGTTATTTATTTTTCCCTACAAAGCAAAAAAGACCAATTTTGAAAACTATTTTTTACTTTTCTGCTTAAAGTGGAGTTCCACCCTGGAAAAAAAAAAAATACACAAATCCTGCAAAAAAATTGAAAAAAATACATTTTTACTTACCAGAACAGGCGGTTGCTATGCTGAAGTCCCTAATCTTCCTCTTCCTCTTCATCGTCCGTGGCAGGTCTCCGTCCTCCTTGCGGTGTCTTCTGGTAAATGGGGAGCGCTGCCTTCTGGCAACTGTGTGTATCCCGGAGAGCAGCCGCCCATTCACAAAGTGCCGTGAGACTCGCGCATGCGCAGTAGGAAACGGGCAGTGAAGCCGCAAGGCTCCACCGCCTGTTTCCCTTAGTGAGGATGGCGGCGCCGGGATCGAGGGATCGCCCTCAGGGGACCGACATCGCGGGCGACTATTATTAAAAGTCAGCAGCTACAGTGTTTGTAGCTGCTGACTTTAAAAAAAAATAAAAAATCGCGGGTGGAACCCCCACCCCCCCCCTTAATACATATCCAATAAAAAAACAAATGTCTTCATCAATTTAGTTCAAAATGTATTCTGCTACATGTTTTTGGTAAAAAAAAAAAAAAAAAAAAGTCCCAATAAGCATATATTTGGTATTGCGCAAAAGTTACAGCGTCTACAAAGTAGGGAATATTTAAACATTTTTTTGTTATTAGTAATGGTGGCAGACAGCGACTTATAGCGGTACTGCGACATTGCAGCGGACAAATTGGACACTTTTGGGAAACAGTGACACGAATACAGTTATCAGTACTAAAAAAAAATATGCACTGTCACTGTACTAATGACCCTGGCAGGGAAGGGGGTTAACAATAGGGGCGATCAAAGGGTTAGCAGAGTGCCTAGCTTGGTGCTTGCTAACTGGGTCGGGGGAGGTGCTCTGACTGGATGAAGACAGAGATCCGTGTTACGGCTTAGCAGGAACACAAGATCTCCATCTATCCTGTCAGAACGGAGATTTGCCTCTCTGGGGAACAATCGCAGGTGGCCAGTGGACATCGGGCCTGCCGATTGGCACCCCTACCCCCCCCCCCCGTGTCTAATCAAGGCTTGATTGCGCCCCCAGCGTCTGTTGCGCAAAATGACGTACAGGTGTGTCGCTTTGTGCAATAGACTCGACCTGCCACAGTACGAGTGCAGCGATGAGTAAGCACTCCTAAGTGTGAAACGCGTTAGCTGTCCCTATCATTCTGTTGCTGTGACATGTAGTTGCTGTGACATGTAGTGCCTGTTTTTATTTTACTTTCTGAATAAAAACCACGTTGGATTGGAGTGCGGCTGTCCAGATCATCATTTTTTTTTTCTTCAATTGCAGTAGGCGGACGGCAAGTAGTGAAAGGGCTATTAACCACTTCCCGCCCCGTCAATAGCAGATTGACGTCCGGGAAGTGGTTGTGTTATCCACACTGGACGTCATATGACGTCCTGCGGGATAACAGCCGCCGCGCGCCCGGGGGGGCGCGCATCGCGGCGATCGGTGGAGCGGTGTGTCAGTCTGACCCACCGCTACACTGATCTCGGTAAAAAGCCTCCGGCGGAGGCTTTTTACCACGTGATCAGCCGTGTCCAATCACGGCTGATCACAATGTAAACAGGAAGAGCCGTTGATCGGCTCTTCCTCACTCGCGTCTGACAGACGCGAGTAGAGGAGAGCCGATCGGCGGCTCTCCTGACAGGGGGGGGTTCGCGCTGATTGTTTATCAGCGCAGCCCCCCCTCGGATACCCACACCGGACCACCAGGGAACCCCAAGCATGTGGATGGCCAGGTAAGTCCCCCATGGCCATCCACATGCACAAAGAGAAAAAATATATGCCAATCAGTGCCCACAAATGGGCACTGATTGGCACCATCATGGCACAAAAAAAATGCATGATGCCCAGCAATGCCAGCCACCAGTCATCAGTGCCACCTACCAGTGTCCGTTAGTGCCACCTATCAGTGCCCATAAGTGCCCGCCTATCAGTGCCCATCCGTGCCACCTATCAGTGCCACCCATAAGTATCCATCAGTGCTGCCTATAAGTGCCGCCTATGAGTGCCCATCAGTGCCGCCTATGAGTGCTGCCTATCAGTGCCCATCAGTGCCCATCATCGGTGCCCATCTGTGTCGCCTTATCAGTGCCTGTCATTGAAGTAGAAAAGGTACTTATTTACAAAAAAAAAATAAACCGAAACAAAGAAAAACGTAGTTTTTTTCAACATTTTCACACTTTATTTGTTATGTAAAAAATAAAAATCGCAGAGGCGATCAAATACCACCGAAAGAGAGCTCTATTTGTGGGAACAAAATGATAAAAAAAATTGTTTGGGTACAGTGCTGCATGACCGCGCAATTGTCATTCAAATTGCGACAGCGCTGAAAGCTCAAAATTGGCTTGGGCAGGAAGGTGTATAAGTGCCTGGTATTGAAGTGGTTAAACTGAAAAACATTTTCCCCCACAAAAACAAGCCCACTGCCTGAAAATCTATGAACTGTGCGGCGTTTCATATCTTGCTATGTAATCTCCGGGCACAGAAACTTTCATCTAAATATTTCTCAAAGGATATAAATTCACTTTTACAATATGCTATCTGGGTTTGTTAAAGTACCAGCGACCTCTTCACTGCTGTACATAGCCTGTGCAGAACTGTGGGAGGGGCCCAGCAGGCTCCACCCACTGCAGACTGCCTGCCGGAGGGGGTGGAGACAAGACCAGACCAGTCACCCTACACAAGAAGAGTAAGATGAGGTGTTGGGAGGGGCCGCCCCTCACACCACGGGGGTGAATGGTGCCTAAAGCTGGGTCATGCATGGATCGGAATCCAAACCAAGTAGAATTTCGATCCATGTATGGCAATTCCCGTTTGAGAGGAGTTGACCTACTGACTAGCTCCTCCCCAATGGGACTGTCGGTATATTTTCAATCGATCAGTGCTGATCAGCAGGGCCGTCTTTAACGCAGGGAAAATGGGGCCGCTGCCCTGGGCCCTGTCTTTTCTGTGGGGCCCAAAGCAGCTGCCCCTTGAGCCCACGCTGCCTACAATTTGGAGCTGCGATGATGGCTCTTCAGTGTGCGCCGGGGACATGGGAGGCAGCGTTGTATCCCCCAACCAGCAGAGAGGGGGCGGAGCCTGGATCTCCACTGACGCTCTGACCCCGCCCCACGCAGTCTGTATACTTGGGAGGGCGGCAGCGCTGTATTCTCCAGCCAGCAGAGAAGGGGCGGGGCTTTGAGCGCCACTGACGCTCGGACCCGCCCCACGCAGTCTGTATACGCGGGAGGGCGGCAGCGCTGTATTCCCCAGCATGCCAGAGAAGGGGCGGAGCCTGGATCTCCACTGACGCTCTGTCCCCACCTCATGCAGTCTGTATACTCGGGAGGGCTGCAGCGCTGTATTCCCCAGCCAGCAGAGAAGGGGCGGGGCCTGGATCTCCACTGACGCGCTGACCCCGCCCCACGCAGTCTGTATACTCTGGAGGATGGCAGCGCTGTATTCCCCAGCCAGCAGAGAAGGGGCGGGGCCTGGAGTGCCACTGAAGCTCTGACCCCGCCCCACGCAGCCTGTATACTCGGGAGGGCGGCAGCGCTGTATTCCCCAGCAAGCCAGAGAAGGGGCGGAGCCTGGAGCTCCACTGACGCTCTGACCCCGCCCCACGCAGCCTGTATACTTGGGAGGGCGGCAGCGCTGTATTCCCCAGCCAGCAGAGAAGGGGAGGATCCTGATGCTCTGACCCCGCCCCACGCAGCCTGTATTTCCCCGGCCAGCAGAGAAGGGGCAGGGCCTGGAGCTCCACTGACACTCTGACCCCGCCCCACGCAGTCTGTATACTCGGGAGGGTCCAATTAATATTAAAGACGGCCCTACTGATCAGTGTATTCTGGCAGCAGAGGGGTTCCACTAGCTGAATTAAAAAACGCAGCGAGGGGATTCCTCCATCCACCTGCAATGCTTGGTTGGGGGAATCCCATGTAAGGCCGGCTTCTCACGGGTTTTCTCCGCATCCAATTCGCATGACGGGAGTGTGATCGGCGCTCTCTATGGGGCCGGTTCATATATCTCCGGGGCGGCCGCGATCCGCATTGCAGAAGGGGTCCTGTGCGTCTTTGGCTCCATTGCAGGTGCGAATTCAGGCAAAAATTCGGACCTGAATCGGTGTACCCGGACGCACCGGACCCCATTCTGTGAGCCGCAGCATGTGTGAACCCGGCCTGAATCGGTAATAAACCCAAAAATGTCACATATTGCAGCTTACCAATCAGATGTGGCAGCTGCATTCGTTTTTTCTTCCCCCCCCCGTTTGCACCTGGTAATCTGGCCAGTAACACTCCTCCAGTACTAGAGCGCCCCCCCTAACTCTGGATGAGGGAGCACAGGGGGCACCTATGGACAGCAGCTTTGTCAGTTTGGCGGGAGGGGAGTGTTAGATAGACTAGCCGATTTAGATACACTAACAAACTGAAGCCAAACTCCACCCAATACTTTATAATCAGTTACAGCAACACCGTTTTTTTTTTTTCCCTTTTGGGGAAAAAGATTTTACATAAAGAAAAGCTGATCGTTGTCAGTGCTAAATGGTTTGTCTCAACTGTTTAACTGTCTAACTCAGGGGTCTCAGACTGGCGGCCTCTCCAGCTGTTGCAGAACTACAAGTCCCAGGAGGCATTGCAAGGCTGATAGTTACAAGCATGACTCCCACAGGCAGAGGGATGATGGGACTTGTAGTTTCCGCAACAGCTGGAGGGCCACCAGTTGGAGACCCCCCTGCTTCTAACTGCTACATCTGCATAGCGCCCAACTGTCCCTGATTTGGAGCCTCTGTCCCTCTTTCCTCCTCGTTTGTCCCTGATTTTGGTCTGATCTCTATAGATGTATATAAAATATACTTTTTATCTATCAAAACGTGTTTTCCAACCCGAAACCTTTCATCTGATCTCTAAATTGCTGTATTTGTAATTTCCAAAAACCAATATAAAAGGAATAGTAGGGGTAAAAAAAAAGCACTTGTGGGTTTAACCAGTCTTGTTTTTTTTTTTTTTTTACCCCCTTCCTGACCAGAACACTTTTTGCGATTCGGCACTGCGTCGCTTTAACTGACAATTGCGCGGTCGTGCGACGTGGCACCCAAACAAAATGGACGTCCTTTTTCCCCCACAAATAGAGCTTTCTTTTGGTGGTATTTGATCACCTCTGCGGTTTTAATTTTTTGCGCTAAAAACAAAAAAAGAGCAACAATTTTGAAAAAAATGCAATATTTTTTACTTTTTGCGATAATAAATACCCCCCCCCCCAAAAAAAAACTATAATAAAAAAAAAAAATTCCTCAGTTTAGGCCGATACGTATTCTTCCACGTATTTTTGGTAAAAAAAAAAAAAAAAAACGCAATCGGCGTTTACAAAATAGGTGATAGATTTATTGCATTTTTTTTTTTACTAGTAATGGCGGAGATCTGCGATTTTTATTGTGACCGTGACATTGTGACGGACATATCGGACACATTTTTGGGACCATTCACATTTATACAGCAATTAGTGCTATAAAACTGCACTGATTACTGTATAATGTGACTGGCAGGGAAGGGGGTTAACACTAGGGGGCGATCAAGGGGTTAATATGTTCCCTATTGAGTGATTCTAACTGTAGGGGGCGGGAACTCACTAGGGGAGGAGACTGATCGGTGTTCCTCTGTACTGGGAACACACATTGGTCTCCTCACCTCTGACAGGAGGTGGATCTGTGTGTTTACACCCCATCATTACACACACAGATCCACGGTCCTACTGTGATTACGGGCAATCGTTGGTGACCAGCGGACATCGCGGCCGCCGGGCACGCGATGCCACGGGCGCGTGCCCCCTATACGGCCGGGAAGCCCAGAACGTCATATGATCCCATCTGTGGATGTCACATTACTATGGGCGGGACCTGAAGTGGTTAAGGGGGCATGTCCTATGCCTGCATACGTTTGCTGATAGGTGTCCCTCATTCCCATCTCAAAAAGTTGGGAGGGATGCATCTGTAGGACAGCTTGTTCTGTTGAGAAACAGCAGACTTACTGGCCGGATCACCAGGTGAAAATAGAGGAAAGAGCCTGGGAAAAAAAAGAGACAACAAATGCAGCCGTCATATCTAAGAAATGGTAAGCTCCAATGTAAGAAACGTTTTCTCTTGGGTTTAATACGGCTTTAAAGTGGTTGGAAACCCTCCTGCATCACTTTTACCTATAGGTAGTGGAAATATCTCCTAAACGTGTGCAGCTTAGGAGATATTTACCTTGTAGTGCGCCGCGAATGCGCGGTGAACAAACGACCCTCCGTGCCATTTCTTCACTCGTACGTGCCGTGACTGGCGGCTTCCGTGTGCATGCGGTAGTCACAGAGCCGGAGTCCACGTCCCCCCAGAAGGAAGAGGGGCGAAGATGGACGCTTCCACCAGTGTGGACAGCGCAGGCTTCGATTGCAGGTAAGTGCCACATAATGGGCTAGTATGCGATGCTGTGCCATGCGATGCATACTAGCCCATTATACTTTTACTGTGCAGGGAGCGACAAAGGAAGTAAAACCCATCAGGAGTAGTGATGAGCCGAACACCCCCGGGTTCGGTTCGCACCAGAACCCGCGAACGGACCGAAAGTTCGCACGAACATTAGAACCCTATTAAATACAATGGATGCGAACGTTCGAATTCTAAAGTGCTAATTATAACAACTATTATGCATGTTATTGTCCTAAAAAGGGTTTGGGAACCCGGGTTGTGCACCAGGGGACATGTATCAATGCAAAAATAAGTTTTAAAAACGGACGTTTTCCGGGAGCAGTCATTTTAATGATGCATAAAGTGAAAAAAAAAGTCAAATATTCCTTTAAATATCGTACCTGGGGGTGTCTAAAGTATGCCTGTGAAGTGCCACGTGTTTCCCGTGTTTAGAACTGTCCCTGCACAAAATGACACTTCTAAAGGAAAAAAAAGCCATTTAAAACTGCTTGCGGCTTTAATGTAATGTCTGGTCCCGGTAATATGGATGAAAATCTTTAAGAAAAATGGCATAGCTACCCCATGACCCCCCCCCCCCACCCCAGCCCATTACCAGCCCCTTTGGGTCTTGTATGGATATTAAGGGGAACCCCGCACACAAAATAAAAAAGGACCTATATACTCTGAACAGCCGTATACAGGCGGTGCATACAAGACAGGGACTGTAGGTTTGTTCTTATGTAGAATCTGTTTGTAAATACCTATTTTTTAGCTTTTTGGAAAACATAGGTAAGGGTTATCACCCCTGTAACATTTGTTTTGCTGTCTGTGCCCCTGTTCAGAACATTTCACCTCACTTTGCGTCCCAATGAAATGTGGTGTTTTTCTTGAAACAAGGATTGGTGATAAAGCATCAGTACAGAGGAGACACCTTTCTCCCATATTTATTCTTACAGGAGAGAATTTTCCTTCCTAGTGGTAGATTTCCTCTCACTTCCTGTTGTCTTCTTCCGTTTGCAAGTAGGAGTCGTTTGTAAGTTGGATGTTTGAAAGTAGGGACCTGCCGTATATACTCTGCAGAAATTGGCCCCTTAGGTGTTGGTGTTGGCACAACACTGTAAGCACTCACAGTTACTCTTGGTGGGTGCTGGAACGCCCTGCTGTCAACTATTATATCAGGAATTGTAATAACATATAATTGTTGAACAGTGGTAGTAAAAATTGGGCCTTTGGTGGTGGTGCTGGTGCCACAACACTGTAAGGCCTGACAGTTACTCTTGGTGGGTGCAGCAATGGGCCCTGCTGTGAATTATTAGATCAATAATTATAATTGCATGCCCCTGTTGAACAGGGGCTGAAAAATTGGGCCTTAGGCACTGGTGGCACAACACTGCAACCCCTCACAGATACTGTACTTGGAGCACAGCAATGAGGCCTGTTGCAAAGTATTGCATGCAAAATTGTAATTACACGCCCCTGTTAAACAGGGGCTGAAAAATTGGGCCTTAGCCACTGGTGGCGGCACCCATAAACCAAAATGATCTTCCAAGCTATCATCATTAATCGTATCATTGAGGAGGAGGAGGAGGATAGCCAGTCAACATAACAGCACAGGAACTCAGCATCAGCATCAGTCTTGAAGGGATGTGACATTTTAAAATCAATTAGTCTGTTATATCAGCATCAGGTGTGTGGTAGCTGGTGGTGATCCAAGACTGGTTCATCTTGATGAAAGTCAGTCGATCAACCGAGTCGGTGGACAGGCGCACCCTGTGATCCGTGACAAATCCTCCAGCAGCACTGAATGTGCGTTCTGAAAGAACGCTGGATGCAGGACAGGCCAGTAGCTCAATTGCATACTGTGCAAGCTCTGGCCAGTGATCCATCCTCAAGACCCAGTAAGCCAGAGGATTTTCGGTGGGGAAGGTGTCCAAGTCTGACCTTGCCCCTAGATATTCCTGCACCATGTTTATCAGACGCTGGCGATGGTTGCTGGAACCGATCATACTTTGGAGCTGCGGACTAAAGAATTGTCTGAACGCATCGGTCAGACGGCCACCTTCCCCACCGCTCCTTCTTTGACTGGCCGAAGCCTCAGCAACTCGTTGTCCAGGACCAGGAGTTTGTAACCTCCCAGTCTCTGGGAACGCGTTGCACAGACCTTTCTGCAAGGCCTCCCGGAGTTGTCTCATCCTCTGCTCCCTCTGCGACGGTACGATAAGGTCCGCAACCTTACCCTTGTACCGTGGATCAAGGAGAGTGGCCAGCCAGTAATGGTCCCTCTCCTTGATCCGAAGAATACGAGGATCCTTCCGCAGACTTTGCAGGATCAGGGAGGCCATGCAGCGTAGGTTAGCTGAGGCATTCGCTCCGGAGTCCTCTGGGTCACTAAGGACGACATGATCCGCAGCCACCTCCTCCCAGCCACGTACAAGTCCACGGGTTTCTTGGGACTGTAAATCATCCCTAAAAGACTGCTGCTGATGATGCTGAGTGCCAGCCTCCACCTCCATGCTGACACAATCCTCCTCCTCCTCCTCTTCCTGTGCGATGGGTGGGACAGAAGGAACACTGTCTGGGTAAAGGGGGCCTTGAGAGGCAAGGAAGTCCTCCTCTTCCTGCCTCTGTTCTGCCTCAAGTGCCCTGTCCATTATTCCACGCAGCGTGTGCTCCAACAGGTGGACAAGAGGTACAGTGTCACTGATGCATGCACTGTCACTGCTCACCATCCTCGTGGCCTCCTCAAATGGTGCCAGGACAGTGCATGCATCCCTGATCATGCCCCACTGGCGTGGTGAAAAAAACCCGAGCTCCCCTGACCCTGTCCTGGTGCCGTAGTCGCACAGGTACTCATTGATGGCCCTCTGCTGCGTGTGCAGCCGCTGCAGCATGGCCAATGTTGAGTTCCACCTGGTGGGCATGTCACATATAAGGCGGTTCTTGGGCAGGTTCAACTCCTTTTGCAGCTCAGCCAGGCGAGCACTGGCATTATAAGATCTGCGGAAATGCACACAGACTTTCCTGGCCTGCCTCAGGACATCCTGTAAGCCCGGGTACCTGCCCAAGAACCGCTGCACCACCAGGTTAAGGACGTGAGCCACACAGGGCACATGGGTCAGTTGTCCCTGTCGGAGAGCGGAGAGGAGGTTGGTGCCATTGTCGCAAACCACCATTCCTGGCTTTAGCTGGCGTGGGGTCAACCACCTCTCGGCCTGCCCCTGCAGAGCAGACAGGACCTCTGCCCCAGTGTGGCTCCTGTCCCCCAAACACACCAGCGCAAGCACGGCATGGCATCTTTTTGCCTGCGTACTTGCGTAGCCCCTTGAACGCCTACGCAGCACCGCTGGTTCAGAGGACAAACCACAGGAAGAGGCCATGGAGGAAGAAGAAGAGGAGGGGGTGGAGGAGAGAGGTGTGTCACAACCAGTAGTAGCATTTTGGAGGCGTGGCGGCAGAACAACCTCCAACACTACTGCACCTTGTCCTGCATCCTTCCCAGCTGCCAAAAGAGTGACCCAAGAAAGAAAGGTAACGTCCCTGTCCATGCCTGCTGGACCATGATTCAGCGGTAATATGCACCTTACCGCTGACAGCCCTGTCCAGCGAGGCCAAGACATTGCCTTCCACATGCCGGTAGAGAGCCGGAATAGCCTTCCGTGAGAAAAAGTGGCGTTTGGGAACCTGCCACTGAGGAACCGCACATTGCACAAACTCACGGAAGGGGGCCGAGTCTACCAACTGAAAAGGCAGCAGTTGAAGCGCTAGCAATTTAGCCAAGCTAGCATTCAACCGCTGGGCATGTGGATGGCTGGGAGTGAACTTCTTTCGACGGTCCAGCAGCTGGGGCAGGGAAATTTGCCTGCTAGAATCGGACGTCGGTGTACTGCTAGCAGAGTGGCCGCAAGTACTTGGCTGTGACACACCTAATTCTACACCTTCATTCCTCTCAGTGCATGTTTCAGAGAGGACTGAAGTTATAGTGGGGTTGGAGATCCCAGCTGATGCGGTGCAAGGACAGGTCCGCTTTGTTCTTTGGTGTGGGTCTTTAAGGTAGGCTTGCCAACGAGCTGCATGGCAGGTCAACATATGTCTGGTCAGGCATGTGGTACCCAAGCGGCTGATGTTTTGGCCACGCGATATACGCTTGAGACATATGTTGCAAACAGCAGCTGTGCGATCTGATGCACTAGCCTCAAAAAAGGCCCACACCAAAGAACTTTTTGAATGACGGGCAGAGGCAGCGCCCTGCACAGGCGGAGCTCTGCGGTGTGATTCCGTCGGTGTGCTGCCCATACGCTGGCCACCAAAGGGCATCCTGCCTCATTGGAGATGTGCCTCCTCCTCATCCTCCTCCTCCTCCTCTCTCCTATTAGGCACCCACGTGGAGTCAGTGACCTCATCATCCCCTCCCTCCTCATCACTGGAGCCAATCTGGCAGTATGCTGCAGCTGCTGGAACATGACTGCCAGATTGGTGTCCTTCTTGAGCATCCCCTCTGTCTGCTCTCACGCTACTGCCTTCCTCTAGCTGGGTTTCATCATCAGACCCTTCGAAACGCTGGGCATCCTCCTGGAGCATGTACCCAACACTGTGCTCAAACAATTCGGGGGACTCCTCAGGAGGAGGGCATGGTGGGTCTAGGGAAGGATTGACTAATGAAGATAATGATACCAGAGAAGAGGACGCTTTGGCAGCTGCTTTGCCAGTACCCTGAGCCTGGGTGAGAGAGGATGAGGAGGATGAGGTGGGCTTGGTCATCCACTCTACCAAGTCTTCGGCATGATGTGGCTCAACATGTCCAGCTGCCGAAAACAAGGACAAGCGTTTCCCATGGCCATGTGCTGATGACAATGCACCGCGTCCACGACCAGCACTGTTGTCCCCAGACACAGAGCCTGCTTGCCCTCTTTTATTGCCTCCTGACTGTCTGCCTCTCCTTGTTTGCCTTCCAGACATTCTAATAGATGGCCTGCAGGGAGATGGGAAAAAAGCAATAAGGGCTACCTTCAGGTGTATACTGTGCAGGAGGCTTAGCAACAAAGACACTGACACTGTCCCCTGTCTATCCTTCTCTGTCCCTAAACACAAGGATTTGCAATATGCTTCAGCAAGATTGGTTTAGAACAGAATAGCACACTGTCAGTTTCCCTCACTGTCCTTCTCTGTCCCTACAAACAAGATTTAGCACAGAATAGCACACTGATAGTTTCCACGAGTGTCCTTCTCTGTCCCTAAACTCAAGGATTTCAAATATGGAACAGCAAAATTGGTTTAGAACAGAATAGCACACTGACACTTTCCCTCACTGTACCTCTCTGTCCCTACAAACAAGGATTAGCACAGAATAGCACACTGTCACTGACACTCTCCCTACCTATCCTTATTTGTCCCTAAACACAAGGAATCCAGGATTAGTAAAGGGAAAAAAATGACACTGTCCCTGCCTATGCTTCTCTTTCCCTGCTCCGGAACACACTACACAAGGCCGCCGCGCTGGCGGCCTTTTATAGTGTGGGGCGTGTACTAAACACCCTCAGCAATAATTGGCCACAGGCATCCTGCCTGTGGCCAATCATTGCTCTCCTCGCTGCCGGCGCTGTGATTGGCCAAGCATGCGGGGTCACAGTGCATGCTTGGCCAATCACAGCGCCTGAATGACACTGCGATGGCGTAGTGCATTGTGGGCCGTTCGCGTCACTCGAATTTGGCGCGAACGGCCCAAATCGTTCGATCTTCGTCGAACGATCGAACAGCCGATGTTCGACTCGAACACGAAGCTCATCCCTAATCAGGAGTTTACTTCCACTTTAAGGCTGTGAAAGATCTAATTGGTAATGATTACAGCACTGGATACATTGTTACTATAATCAATAAACTCACTTGGTGGATATTGCCGCCACCTTGTGGCTGTACACAGGATGGCAGATTTTTTTGTTTTTTCTGCCGCTATCTAGGACCGGGCAGAGACCAGTGGCGCACATGTGTGCGTGCACATAAGAGGGTGTGCTGACTTTTGTTGCCAGCGGTTTAGACATTAATGGCTGTGTGTTGAGTTATTTTGAGGGAAAAGGAAATTGACACTGTTATACAAGCTGTACACTCCTCCCCCCTGTGTACACTCCTCCCCCCTGTGTACACTCCTCCCCCTGTGTACACTCCTCCCCCCTGTGTACACTCCTCCCCCCTGTGTACACTCCTCCCCCCTGTGTACACTCACTACTTTACATTGTAGCAAAGTGTCATTTCTCCAGTGTTGTCACATGAAAAGATACAATAAAATATTTACACAAATGTGCGGGGTGTACTTACTTTTGTGAGATCCTGTGTATTTATACGTACGTGCTTCTTCACCACCGCCTAGGGCTGTGATTAGTCACAGCAGAAGCCAATCAGTGGGTGCCGGGCCAATGGATGGCGATCGTTGAGGAGAGACACAGGACAGAGCTTTGTCTATGTAAACAAAGCAGAGCGCCGTCCTGTCAGCGGAGGATGTGATGGATTTTATTTCCCTGCAAAGCACTTCCCTTAGTAAAAGCACCACACATAGTAAACACATAAACACAGGCTAGGCACACAGTTAACCCTTTGATCCCCCCCCTGATGTTTAACCCCTTCCCAGCCAGTGTCATTAGTACAGTGACAGTGCACATTTTTTTAGCCATGATCACCAGTGTTAATTTTGGCAGCAAATTTCGATTTAGTTTTAGTCTTAGGACTTAAATGGCATTTTAGTTTTAGTCCCATTTTAGTCTTCTGCGATTGTTTTAGTTTGTCATATTTTGTCGAATAAATCTCCAGTACATTTTAGTTGTCTAAAATCCTAATGAGTGTAATCAGGGCTTTTTCTCTCAGAGAATAGGTGCGGGTACTCCCCTCCCCCTTTCGAGTCACCCCTTGTCTCCGCCCCCTACACACCTTTAAGCACATCCCTTGGTACCACCCCCTAGCCACCTCCCACTCCGTCCCTTTTAGAAAATACAGAACCAAGAATCTTTTTTTTTTTGGTGCCAAGTAATTTGTATGGAATGTGTTAATTATAACAAGATAAGCAGTAAAATAGAAAACTCCAGCAATTACAGACCCCAACACCAACAATAGATCCCCCAACAACAATAGATGCCCCCCACTAAAACAATAGACCCCCTCTAGCAAAAATATACCTCCTAGCAGCCAACATCAATAGACCCTTCCATCAACAGTGGATCCATCGCAGCAACAATAGACCCCTCCATCAACAGTAGATCCATCGCAGCAACAATAGACCCTTCCATCAACAGTGGATCCATCGCAGCAACAATAGACCCTTCCCTCAACAGTAGATCCATCGCAGCAACAATAGACCCTTCCATCAACAGTAGATCCATCGCAGCAACAATAGACCCTTCCATCAACAGTAGATCCATCGCAGCAACAATAGACCCCTCCATCAACAGTAGATCCATCGCAGCAACAATAGACCCTTCCATCAACAGTAGATCCATCGCAGCAACAATAGACCCCTCCATCAACAGTAGATCCATCGCAGCAACAATAGACCCCTTCATCAACAGTAGATCCATCGCAGCAACAATAGACCCTTCCATCAACAGTAGATCCATCACAGCAACAATAGACCCCTCCATCAACAGTAGATGCATTGCAGCAACAATAGACCCCTCCATCAACAGTAGATCCATCACAGCAACAATAGACCCCTCCATCAACAGTAGATCCATCACAGCAACAATAGACCCCTCCATCAACAGTAGATCCATCGCAGCAACAATAGACCCTTCCCTCAACAGTGGATCATCCCAAACAGCAATAGACCCTTCCATCAACAGTAGATCCATTGCAGCAACATCAGACCCCTCCATCAACAGTAGATCCATCGGAGCAACAATAGACCCTTCCATCAACAGTAGATCCATCACAGTAACAATAGACCCATCCATCAACAGTAGATCCATCACAGCAACAATAGACCCTTCCATCAACAGTAGATCCATCGCAGCAACAATAGACCCCTCCATCAACAGTAGATCCATCGCAGCAACAATAGACCCTTCCCTCAACAGTGGATCCTCCCAAACAGCCAATAGACACCTCCCTCAACAATAGATCCCCCACCAGCAAAAACAGACCCATCCAACCAGGGGAGGGCTGGGCCAGGGTGGCAATTGCCTCCCAGGCCGCCCTAACTTATGTTCAAAATGTCCGGCAGCCGCTGCCCGCTACCATTTTCTTTTTTATTCTGGTCTAGGAAGTTGGGCCGGGGGCGTGGCCATGGTGGCCGACCACTAGCTGTTGCATTCTGGGAGTTGTAGTCCGCACTCAAGCTTCCGGTGGGTGGAAAACACAGCAGTGCAGAGGAAACTACAACTCCCTGGGACCGGATTCTTGGAAGTAGGCAGAGGCAGGGCGTGCCAGGGAGTCGGGATGCAGGGCTGGGCGCTGGCTGCAACTTGACCCCAGGATCAGGAGCGTTACCCCCCCAGGAGACCGTAGCATGCAAGGACCTGCTGAGCTGAGATCACTGAGGTGAGAGACCCTGACACCCCTAGCTGACCCCCCATCTCCCCCCCATATACCCCATGTAACCTGCCCCAGTGATCAGGCTGCAATGATGGGCACTGGAGTTGGCTGCACGGATGGGCACTGGTGAGGCCGCATTGAAAAACCAGGTGAGCCATGGATGGTGAGCTGATTCGGCAGTTCAATGGGCCACTTGACTGGACTTGCCCCCCCAGCCCTAAGGCCGCCAGCCCTCCCCTAGTCCCAACTATAGACCTCTTCCAGCAGCTAGCATCAATAGATCCTCCAGTATCCTCCAGTATATCCCAGCAACTCTTTGCCATTACATATACTCAGTGCTGAAGGTAACGGAACTGCGTCCCCCCGCGTCCCCTCCACGTTCCCCCCGCGTCCCCCCACGTTCCACCCGTGTCCCCCCCGCGTTCCCCCCGCGTTCCCCCCGAAAAAAAAGCCCTGAGTGTAATTACATTGTAACGCATTTCTCTACACTTTCCAAACTCCTTATATACGGCTGGAGTGATAAATCTCATATCTTATTATTTATCTTCTAGAGTTATGAACATTCACTACAGACCGGTGTTACTTTTGAAGTCAAGTTTTAGTTTTAGTCGTATTTTAGTCATCTCAATTGTTTTAGTCATATTTTAGCCCTAGTCGACTAAAATAGTATATTCATTTAGTCGACTAAAAAATGTTCTAGTCATTTTAGTCGACGAAATTAACACTGCTGATCACTGTATTAGGGGTCACTGGTTCCCACAAAGTGTCAAAAGTGTTGAAATGTCCGCCGCAATGTCGCAGTCCCGCTATAAGTCGCTGATCGCCACCATTACTAGTAAAAAAAAATTCCATTTTATATCCCATAGTTTGTTGTGGACGCTATAATGTTTGCGTAAACCGATCAATAAACGCTTATTGGGATTTTTATTTTTTTTTGCCAAAAACATGGATCAGAATTCATATCGGCCTAAACTGATGAAGACATTTTATTTTTCTTATTGGATATTTTTTTTATAGCAGAAAGTAAAAAAGTTTTTTTTTTTTTCAAACTTGTCGCTCTATTTTTGTTTATAGCGCAAAAAATATAAACCGCAGAGGTGATCAAATACCACCAAAAGAAATCTATTTATTGGGGGAAAAAGGGATGTGAATTTTATTGATGTGCATCGTCGCACGATCGCGCAATTGTCAGTTAAAGTAGCGTAGTGCCGTATCGCAAATAATGGCCTGGTCATTAAGGGGGAGGGGGGTAAATCTTCCAGAGGTGAAATGGGTATGGCGGGTTGCCAGTATACTTCCCGTCACGCATGTGCACAGTTGTGGTGTAGAGACCCTCTGCCTTCTGGGATAGCTGTGATGAGCCTAGGCTAGAAACCTGGAAGTGCTGCTTTGCAGCAGAAAAAAATATAAAGAGGGGGACAATTTTTTTTTTTTTTTTTATAGTTTTTCTGTAAGGGGGAGGGGATAGAAGGGAGGGATAAAAAAATAGACGTTGGAAGGAGTTTAGTTCCGCTTTAAATAGTTCTGGAGCCACATGTTTGATATTGCTGCCACCTAGTGGCCATATAAAGGATGGTCGGGTTTAATTATGAGCCAGCTATAGCCACTTGCCGCCAAATCCTGTACCTAGTACGTCATGTGACTTCAAGTGGTTGTAGCGGGATGATATGCAGCTGCTGGTGTTTTGTCAGATTCAGCGATCCGTCAGAAATTGTAACGGAAGTGACGTTCCTTCGCCGCCATCTTGCTACACCCCGCACCCATCCGCAGTAAGGATACAGTGAGAAGTTGCCAAGCGGACATCTTTGTACACCCACCGGAGTTTTGCATTTCACAATACAGGATTTAGAAATCCGACGGACTGTTTACATGTTGAATTATAAAAGCAGAGGTGTTCTGTCAGATTTGCAAACCTGTGAGATCAGCAGGTTTGCCGCTGCTTTTAAAATTCAACATCTAAACAGTCAGACGGATTTCTAAAAAATTGTATACAAAACTGGCGCTTAAGCCTAGGTCCTCTGCTTTAAGGAAATATATATAATGTTTGGGAGTTCCAGGTCATTTTCTAGCAAAAAAACCCCCAAAAAATGATTTTTACATGTGAACACAAAGTGTCAGAAAATGCCTGGTCTTCAACCGGATAGTCTATATCAGTGTTTTTCAACCGAGTGCCGTTTGCGTCCCGTGTTCATGACATCCTGACGGAACCCAGTTTACCATTAATCAGCATTATGCATTGCGATGCTGCAAGGTGGGGAGACCACCAGCACTGTAACAACCAATGAAGCTCTAGGGCCAGGCACACTGCGTCATTTATTGCTATGGTGCTGGTGGCTGGTCTTCCTGAAACATGGAGATGCATGGTGCTGCTGATCCAGGGCAGGTGGTCCCGAAACATGGAGACGCATGGTGCTGATCCAGGGCAGGTGGTCCCAAAACATGGAGACGCATGGTGCTGATCCAGGGCAGGTGGTCCCAAAACATGGAGACGCATGGTGCTGATCCAGGGCAGGTGGTCCCAAAACATGGAGATGCATGGTGCTGATCCAGGGCAGGTGGTCCCGAAAAATGGAGACACATGAGGCTGATCCAGGGCAGGTGGTCCCAAAACCTAGAAATGCATGATGCTGATACAGGTATGGTGGTCCCAAAACATAGAGAGGCATGATGCTGATCCAGGGCAGGGGGTCCCAAAACATGGAGACGCGTGGCGCTGATCCAGGGCAGGTGGTCCCGAAACATGGAGACGCATGACGCTGATCCAGGGCAGGTGGTCTCGAAACATGGAGAGGCATGATCCTGATCCAGGGCAGGTGGTCCCAAAACATGGAGACGCATGACGCTGATCCAGGGCAGGTGGTCCCAAAACATGGAGACGCATGACGCTGATCCAGGGCAGGTGGTTCCGAAACATGGGGATGCATGATTATCCAGGGCAGGTGGTTCCGAAACATGGAGCTGCATGATTATCCAGGGCAGGTGGTCCCAAAACCTAGAAATGCATGATACTGATACAGGGCAGGTGGTCCCGAAACATGGAGACGCATGATTCTGATACAGGGCAGGTGGTCCGGAAACATGGAGACGCATGACACGTCTAGATGCCTAATTGAGTTGCTGCCATGTGATTGGCTGATTAGCAATTTGTGTTACCAAGCATTTGAACAGGTGTGCCTAATAAAGTGGGCGGTGAGTGGATATTGACCTGCATTGTTAGATGCCAACATTCTTCCCCCTGGCGCTGACTTCTACTTTACTTACTATTAGTAGGGATCAGCTGATCAGTTTTACACACAAATCCCCAAAGACGTCCTGGAAGCAATGAGCCGAGTGCATTCCACCCGGACTTACAGAGGATTCCCACACTGTTCCCCCTATCCCAGGATGGGGGTCACACTGAGAGCTCACGCCGCCCATAGAGTTCACCGCAGGCTCCGTCCACTTGTGTACACCGCTACTACGTGTGATCGCCACACTCCTCCTTCTCATCCTTACATATTCGTTCCTTATTAAAGGGACGCAGTTCGGGAACATTGCTTTATGTGCTTATAACCTTTTCTTTCTTTTCACAAAATGAATTTTTTAGCAATATTTTGCCCTTTTCCCCATCTTGTTGCTGATCTCCTCCAGCCTCTTCCATCCACTTCTCTTCTACATGCAGTCTCTCCAGCATAGGCTGCATATCATTTCTCTTAAAATTGCTTCCAATGATGAACCATGCTAGCGCAATGTCCATCGGTGCACCTGCCTGGGGTCACCACCAGGGGCTCGTGTGACTGACAGGGTGACAACGCAGCAGCACAATAGGGAGACAGGATAGAGCGTTGTCACCCTGTAACAGGAAGTGCCTGAACAACTATCATGGCAGGATCACCAGGAATTATAATTCAAGGCACAGATTTATTGAAAAAGTACTCTTAAAAATTAAATTAGTAATTTGCCAAGTTCTGATACTCATGTGCCCATTGTAGATGCTTTTGGCTGAGGACACGTGTCAGCATGAGCCTTCCCTCCCCCCACCTCCATCGATGAGCCTTCCCTCCCCACCTCCATCAATGAGCCTTCTCTCCCCACCACCATCAATGAGCCTTCCCTCTCCAGCTTCATCAATGAGCCTTCCCTCTCCAGCTTCATCAATGAGCCTCCCCACCCCACCTCCACCAATGAGCCTTCCCTCCCCACCTCCATCAATGAGCCTTCCCTCTGCACCTCCATCAATGAGCCTTCCCTCCCCCACCTCCATTGATGAGCCTTCCCTCTGCACCTCCATCAATGAGCCTTCCCTCCCCCACCTCCATCAATGAGCCTTCCCTCTGCACCTCCATCAATGAGCCTTCCCTCCCCCACCTCCATTGATGAGCCTTCCCTCTCCAGCTTCATCAATGAGCATTTCCTCCCCACCTACATCAATGAGCCTTCACTCCCCACCTCCATCAATGAGCCTTCCCTCCCCACCTCCATCAATGAGCCTTCCCTCCCCACCACCATCAATGAGCCTTCCCTCCCCACCTCCATCAATGAGCCTTCCCTCCCCACCTCCATCAATGAGCCTTCCCTCCCAACCTCCATCAATGAGCCTTCCCTCCCCACCACCATCAATGAGCCTTCCCTCCCCACCTCCATCAATGAGCCTTCTCTCCCCACCACCATCAATGAGCCTTCCCTCTCCAGCTTCATCAATGAGCCTTCCCTCTCCAGCTTCATCAATGAGCCTCCCCACCCCACCTCCACCAATGAGCCTTCCCTCCCCACCTCCATCAATGAGCCTTCCCTCTGCACCTCCATCAATGAGCCTTCCCTCCCCCACCTCCATTGATGAGCCTTCCCTCTGCACCTCCATCAATGAGCCTTCCCTCCCCCACCTCCATCAATGAGCCTTCCCTCTGCACCTCCATCAATGAGCCTTCCCTCCCCCACCTCCATTGATGAGCCTTCCCTCTCCAGCTTCATCAATGAGCATTTCCTCCCCACCTACATCAATGAGCCTTCACTCCCCACCTCCATCAATGAGCCTTCCCTCCCCACCTCCATCAATGAGCCTTCCCTCCCCACCACCATCAATGAGCCTTCTCTCCCCACCTCCATCAATGAGCCTTCCCTCCCCACCTCCATCAATGAGCCTTCCCTCCCAACCTCCATCAATGAGCCTTCCCTCCCCACCACCATCAATGAGCCTTCCCTCCCCACCTCCATCAATGAGCCTTCCCTCCCCACCTCCATCAATGAGCCCTCCCTCCCCACCTCCATCAATGAGCCTTCCCTCCCCACCTCCATCAATGAGCCTCCCCCCACCTCCATCAATGAGCCCTCCCCCCAACCTCCATCAATAAGCCTTCCCTCCCCCAACTCCATCAATGAACCTTCCCTCCCCACCTCCATCAATGAGCCTTCCCTCCTCACTTCCATCAATGAGCCCTCCCCCCCACCTCTATCAATGAGCCTTCCCTCCCCACCTCCATCAATGGGCCTTCCCTCCTCACCTCCATCAATGAGCCTTCCCTCCCCACCTCCATCAATGAGCCTTCCCTCCCCACCTCTATCAATGAGCCTTCCCTCCCCACCTCCATCAATGGGCCTTCCCTCCCCACCTCCATCAATGAGCCTTCCCTCCCCACCTGCATCAATGAGCCTTTCCTCCCCACCTCCATCAATGAGCCTTCACTCCCCACCTCCATCAATGAGCCTTCCCTCCCCACCTCCATCAATGAGCCTTCCCTCCCCCACCTCCATCAATGAGCCTTCCCTCCCCACCTCCATCAATGAGCCTTCCCTCCCCCACCTCCATCAATGAGCCTTCCCTCCCCACCTCCATCAATGAGCCTTCCCTCCCCACCTCCATCAATGAGCCTTCCCTCCCCACCTCCATCAATGAGCCTTCCCTCCCCACCTCCATCAATGAGCCTTCCCTCCCCACCCCCATCAATGAGCCTTCCCTCCCCCACCTCCATCAATAAGCCTTCCCTCCCCACCTCCATCAATGAGCCTTCCCTCCCCACCTCCATCAATGAGCCTTCCCTCCCCACCTCCATCAATGAGCCTTCCCTACCCCCACCTCCATCAATGAGCCTTCCCTCCCCACCACCATCAATGAGCCTTCCCTCCCCCCACCTCCATCAATGAGCCCTCCCTCCCCACCTCCATCAATGAGCCTTCCCTCCCCCACCTTCATCAATGAGCCTTCCCTCCCCACCTCCATCAATGAGCCTTCCCTCCCCACCTCCATCAATGAGCCTTCCCTCCCCACCTCCATCAATGAGCTTTCCCTCCCCACCTCCATCAATGAGCCTTCCCTCCTCACCTCCATCAATGAGCCTTCCCTCCCCACCTCCATCAATGAGCCTTCCCTCCCCACCTCCATCAGTGAGCCTTCCCTCCCCACCTCCATCGATGAGCCTTCCCTCCCCACCTCCATCAATGAACCTTCCCTCCCCACCTCCATCAATGAGCCTTCCCTCCCCACCTCCATCAATGAGCCTTCCCTCCCCACCTCCATCAATGAGCCTTCCCTCCCCACCTCCATCAATGAACCTTCCCTCCCCACCTTCATCAATGAGCCTTCTCTCCCCACCTCCATCAATGAGCCTTCCCTCCCCACCTCCATCAATGAGCCTTCCCTCCTCACCTCCACCAATGAGCCTTCCCTCCCCACCTCCATCAATGAGCCTTCCCTCCTCACCTCCATCAATGAGCCTTCCCTCCCCACCTCCATCAATGAGCCTTCCCTCCCCACCTCCATCAGTGAGCCTTCCCTCCCCACCTCCATCGATGAGCCTTCCCTCCCCACCTCCATCAATGAACCTTCCCTCCCCACCTCCATCAATGGGCCTTCCCTCCCCACCTCCATCAATGAGCCTTCCCTCCCCACCTCCATCAATGAGCCTTCCCTCCCCACCTCCATCAATGAGCCTTCCCTCCCCACCTCCATCAGTGAGCCTTCCCTCCCCACCTCCGTCGATGAGCCTTCCCTCCCCACCACCATCAATGAGCCTTCCCTCCCCCCACCTCCATCAATGAGCCCTCCCTCCCCACCTCCATCAATGAGCCTTCCCTCCCCCACCTTCATCAATGAGCCTTCCCTCCCCACCTCCATCAATGAGCCTTCCCTCCCCACCTCCATCAATGAGCCTTCCCTCCCCACCTCCATCAATGAGCTTTCCCTCCCCACCTCCATCAATGAGCCTTCCCTCCCCACCTCCATCAATGAGCCTTCCCTCCTCACCTCCATCAATGAGCCTTCCCTCCCCACCTCCATCAATGAGCCTTCCCTCCCCACCTCCATCAGTGAGCCTTCCCTCCCCACCTCCATCGATGAGCCTTCCCTCCCCACCTCCATCAATGAACCTTCCCTCCCCACCTCCATCAATGGGCCTTCCCTCCCCACCTCCATCAATGAGCCTTCCCTCCCCACCTCCATCAATGAGCCTTCCCTCCCCACCTCCATCAATGAGCCTTCCCTCCCCACCTCCATCAATGAACCTTCCCTCCCCACCTTCATCAATGAGCCTTTTCTCCCCACCTCCATCAATGAGCCTTCCCTCCCCACCTCCATCAATGAGCCTTCCCTCCTCACCTCCACCAATGAGCCTTCCCTCCCCACCTCCATCAACTCTGTGCAGGCCAGTCAAACTCGCTCATCCATGTCTTTATGAACCTTGCTTTGTGCACTGGTCCAAATCATTTGATGGAGGGAGATTACGGTGTGGGGTTGTTTTTCAGGGGTTGGGTTTGGCCCCTTTAGTTCCAGTGAAGGGAACTCTTAAGGCGTCAGCATACCAAGACATTTTGGACAATTTTATGCTCCCAACTTTGTGGGAACAGTTTGGGGACGGCCCCTTCCTGTTCCAACATGACTGCACACCAGTGTACAACGCAAGGTCCATAAAGACATGGATGAGTGAGTTTGGAGTGGAGAAACTTCACTGGCCTGCACAGAGTCCTGACCTCAACCCGATAGAACACCTTTGGGATGAATTAGAGTGGAGACTGCGAGCCAGGCCTTCTCGTCCAACATCAGTGCCTGACCTCACAAATGTTCTTCTGGAAGAATGGTCAAACATTCCCATAGACACCCTCCTAAACCTTGTGGACGGCCTTCCCAGAAGAGTGGAAGCTGTTATAGCTGCAAAGGGCGGGGCCAACTCAATATTGAACCCTACAGACTAAGACTGGGATGCCATTAAAGTTCATGTGCGTGTAAAGGCAGGCGTCCCAATACTTTTGGTAATTTAGTGTATATGTGAAAGCTCCTGTGGTGCAGGGATTGATGTGAATGTAGAACCTCTTAGGTAAAGTGCTGTTCCAAGATTAACAGATTACCCCCCTCTGGTGGTTAATCCTGGAACAGCACTTTAAGTGTCCTTACACTCAAACTGGTGTTATATCACAATGTATCAATTTGATTTGTCCCATTTGTGCAACTTTTATGCTTTTCCCCGCAACACTTCACAGAAAACAGTCCCCAGCACAGCCCCACACAGGTAAACCAGTCTGATTGGTGGGCACTAATCCTATTTGTATATCATTGGACAGTGGGAGGAAGGTGAGGCTGGTGGTGGGAAGTGAACTCCAGACCTCAGCGCTGTAAACGTTGTGGCTACTTACTCACCCATATCTCTAGATTAGATTGTGATCTGATCAAGGTGATGGCGCTCCCCCTGTTTTCATAAGGTCCCCCTCTAAATGCGCACGGAGAAACTTTTTTAAAACTAAGCTGAATTTTTTAAAATCAATTAACCGATTCGCCAAGCAATGAAATGCGCCGCCAGCGGCACTCACGGCGGAGAAAAAGAACCGAGCTGACAACACCTGAAAATGATTTGGAGGGACAGCTTATAATGTGGCGATAAACCAATGAAATTAAAATGAAATTCAAAGTGGTATTAAAAATTGAATTATTAATTAGAAATAATAAATTCATTTAAATGAAATTATTAAATTAAAAGTGGGATTAAAACTGAAATTAATAATTTAATTTAAACAAATTTAATAATTGTAATGAATAATTTCATTTTTAATACCACTTTTAAATTAATAATTGAATTTAAATGAATTTAATAATTGGAATTATTAAATTGAAAGTGGATTAAAAATGATTAGGAAGGACATCTTAAAAGCGGAATTAAACACAAAAGAAAACATTTATTATATTGCAGCTCACCAATCATTAGATGTGATTTGTTTTCTTTTTTTTAGGCTTCCTTCCTATTTATTTTCATGATACAGCCAGTAAGTCTGTTTTTCAAAAGAACAAGCTCTCTTGCAGTTACACTGATGAGACAAACCATTTACCACTGACAGGGGTGCTTACAATGATCAGCTTTTATTTATTCATGTAAAACCATTATCCCAAAAGAAAAAACAAACAAACAATCTGTAACTGATTATAAAAGGTGAGCTGGAGTTTGGCTTCAGTTTGTTAGTGTATCTAAATCTGCTAGTCCCCCGCCCCTTTCCTGGCCTGCCAGACTGCATGCTCGTACAAGGAACTGGTATGGCTTTTGGGGGGGGGCAGTAAAGTGGTCAGGTAGGTCAGTGTAGGAATTAGGTATGTCAGTGTAGTGGTCAGGTAGGTTAGTGTAGTGGTCAGTGTAGGTCTATGTAGTGGTCAGTGTAGTGGTCAGGTAGGTCAGTGTAGTGGTCAGGTAGGTCAGTGTAGTGGTCAGGTAGGTCTGTGTAGTGGCCAGGTTGGTCAGTGTAGTGGTCAGGTAGGTCAGTGTAATGGTCAGGTAGGTCAGTGTAATGGTCAGGTTGGTCAGTGTAGTGGTCAGGTAGGTCTGTGTAGTGGTCAGGTAGGTCTGTGTAGTGGTCAGGTTGGTCAGTGTAGTGGTCAGTGTAATGGTCAGGTAGGTCAGTGTAATGGTCAGGTAGGTCAGTGTAGTGGTCAGGTAGGTCAGTGTAATGGTCAGGTAGGTCAGTGTAGTGGTCAGGTAGGTCAGTGTAATGGTCAGGTAGGTCTGTGTAGTGGTCAGGTAGGTCTGTGTAGTGGTCAGGTAGGTCTGTGTAGTGGTCAGGTTGGTCAGTGTAGTGGTCAGGTAGGTCAGTGTAATGGTCAGGTCGGTCAGTGTAGTGGTCAGGTAGGTCAGTGTAGTGGTCAGGTAGGTCAGTGTAGTGGTCAGGTTGGTCAGTGTAGTGGTCAGGTAGGTCAGTGTAATGGTCAGGTAGGTCAGTGTAGTGGTCAGGTCGGTCAGTGTAGTGGTCAGGTAGGTCAGTGTAGTGGTCTGGTAGGTCTGTGTAGTGGTCAGGTCGGTCTGTGTAGTGGTCAGGTAGGTCAGTGGGTCAGGTAGGTCAGTGTAGTGGTCAGGTAGGTCTGTGTAGTTGTCAGGTAGGTCAGTGTAATAGTCAGGTAGGTTAGTGTAGTGGTCAGGTCGGTGAGTGTAGTGGTCAGGTCGGTGAGTGTAGTGGTCAGGTAGGTCAGTGTAGTGGTCAGGTAGGTCAGTGTAGTGGTCAGGTAGGTCAGTGTAGTGGTCAGGTAGGTCAGTGTAATGGTCAGGTAGGTCAGTGTAGTGGTGAGGTAGGTCAGTGTAGTTGTCAGGTCGGTCAGTGTAATGGTCAGGTAGGTCAGTGTAGTGGTCAGGTAGGTCAGTGTAGTGGTCAGGTAGGTCTGTGTAGTGGGCGGCCAGGTAGGTCTGTGTAGTGGCCAGGTAGGTCTGTGTAGTTGCCAGGTAGGTCTGTGTAGTTGCCAGGTAGGTCTGTGTAGTTGTCAGGTCGGTCAGTGTAATGGTCAGGTAGGTCTGTGTAGTGGTCAGGTAGGTCAGTGTAATGGTTAGATAGGTCAGTGTAATGGTTGGGAAGGTCAGTGTAGTGGTCAGGTAGGTCAGTGTAGTGGTCAGGTAGGTCAGTACTACCGTACTAGTGGAAGGGACTGCAAATTATTAGGGCTGTTACTGGTTAAAATTTTTGTGTTCGATTAATCAACATTTTTTTTAATCGATTAATCGACTAATTTCGATTAATTATAACGCACATACAGATCCAACTACTTTTAGCTGATCTCCTTGCAGGCCGATTCCCAGTGCAGCTCCCAACCACTGGAAAAATAGATAGCAGGATACAAAAAACACACAAAGGCAGCGCTCGATGGGAATAGCATTAAAACTTTTATAGTCTTCAAGTAGGTAACAAAATAAATATTGCACTGGAGATAAAATCGATGTAGCTACATAAACGAGTAATACCAAACGGTAGCAAAAGCAGCCATAAAAACATGTATCTAAGTATGATACTGGTATAAAAATGTGTACAACGATACCACTGCTGAATCCAGAGGAGGAGGGGCTAACATCAGTCCGTCGGCATGTAGATGTCCTGTGAAGGGAACGATCACAACTCCCAGGGGATGGCTGTAGAATCCCAGGTTGATAGAGGGAAATGTAACAGCCCTTGCGTGTGGCAGATAGTAAGGTCCCGCCAGCATGCAGATATGAAGGCACAGCAAAGGAGCCATTCAGATGGACACGGCAAGCCCAAAGAATTTTGATCGAATTTTGATCGATCAAAATAATTTTGACCGATCAAAGCGATTAATCGAGGAATTAATAGTTAATTTCCACAGCCCTACAAATTACTTACCTTGCCCCGGGTGCTGACAGCCTGCGCTACGCCGAGTCTGTTGGAGACAGAATTATTGTTGGTTGGTAGGGGATCAAATACTTGTGTAGCGGGGTGTTCCCCTTTAATGCAGAGAGACAAGAAGTTCCAGGTGAGAGGTGAGTCGGGAGGAAGTAAAGAGACATTATGGAAGTGAAAGCAGAGGAGAGAGAGACTACATCTCCCAGTACATCTTGCAGCACCCAGGGTGCATTGCTCCAGAACAGAGACTGCTGGGGCAGACTTTATAAAGGGGAGGCGGAGTTTTGGTCGCTCTCTTTGGACCCCCCTCTCCTAGCAAGAGGATGTCGGTGCTGAACTGCTGTGTGCACAAGGCCTGAAGCCCGGGCCGTGTGCTCCTTTCCAAAGAGCCCTCTGCCAGCCTAGCAGAGCCTTAGAGACATCTAATCCTCCTTGCTGCAGTACACCAGAAGGATTGAAGACTTGGATGTCGGTGGATTCCTGTTCCTAGACAATCGATGGAGGAAAGGGACTTGGACTTGTCCAGGTGGTGAGAGCTGTTTAAAGACAGATACTTTATCTTTACTATTCGTTGGGATTACAAAGTTGTTCTTCAAGTGCACCACCGAGAGATTGCTAGCAAATATTGTTTCACTGAACTTCCATTTAGATCAGTCAGGCCTGACTGCATAGGTAGACATTGCTGGGTGTTAGTCTACCCATGAGGGGAAGTAGCTGTAAAAGGGCAGCGCTAGAGTTGCATAGCAATACTTTATTATTCTGATTACTCTGTTTATCTTTATTACTGTTTATTGCAGGGATCTGCAACTTGTTATACTGTTGTTTATTACTTGCCCATTAGCCTCAGTAAAATATCTGGGTAAAGTACATTTGGTGTCAGTTCCGCTTACTTTAATAGGAGTTTTAAAGTATATTCTGTGTATGTTTGTTATAGGACTGCGTCACCAACAGTTGCGGTCACGCGGTCCCATCCCTCTATCACCAGCTGTGCCACGGGAGGTTAGAGCCGATTGCCAGGGGTTGACAGCAGTGCACTACAGGGCCCAAATCAATATCAGCGGCTCTCTTAACTGGGGGTAGCGCTACACGTGGGGGCTCGAGTCCGGGATCCTTGTACGTTGCACGCTGCAATCAAGCCGGTCAGAAGTACCAGCATGGACCCGCTGGCAATGTCACAGTGGTGCGCAGCGATTGGCGCCGATCCAACCGCGGCGGTAGTCATTGTACTCCCGGGGGAAAGATGGAAGGAAGAGGAGATAAAACATCTCGTATTGTTACTGTCTCCGAGCCACAAAGCATGGGTGATGGATTTTAGGCCAGATCCAGTGATCTCGTTTACATACGCACTGGTAGAATGGAAAAACGAAATCCCAGAGCATTTTAAAAGTCAGAGTATACAAGCCATAGATAATCAGATCTATCACTTGATACATACGCTGCCAGTGAAGGAAGAATGGTTTCAGACACCAAAGCCATCACTCCCACAATTATCTCCACCACTATCCCCTAAAGCAGAAAAGCTTAAGGAACTATTAAGCCCGGGATCACCGCTGGCCGCTATAGGGCCTGAATTGTTGAATGCTCTAGGAGACCTTGTAATTAAGTGCCAGAAAAGCAGTACGGTGCATGTGGAGGCCGGTTACCGGAAGCTTAGCACCTTCTCAGGGAAGCTCCCCGTCCCTGCGGGGGAGGAAGATTTTGACTCTTGGGTGGAACAGGCATTGCAGGCAGTAGAAGCATGGGAGGTGCCTGAGGCACAGAAGAGACAGCGAGTCTTAGAAAGTCTGAAAGGTGCCGCGGCAGAAGCGGTGAAGAGCTTCCGGTTTGGAAATGAAAACTGTACAGCTCAAGATTGCCTGGCCATGCTGCAGGAAGAGTTTGGTCAGCTGGAGAAGGTGTCAGAGATGATTTATCAAATTGAACACACTCTCCAGCAGCCGAATGAGAAACTGTCAGAATATGTTAGAAGGCTGAACAGGCAGTTATGCAAGATTGTACTGAAGAAGGGAATGCTGCCCAAAGATGCAGATGAAGCACGCATGAAGCAGATCATGAGGGGAGCGCGGCGCTCAGACCCGGTCTGGCTGCACCTGAAAACCTCAGGAGGAGGAATGTCACTAACCTACTCTGATCTAATAAAAATTATTAGGGACGAAGAGGCGCTGCAGGAAGATCAGCAGGTGGCCAAGGCGAATGTCACACCTGTACCAGTGTTGGTCCATTCGGTCAAGAGCCCAGAAAGAGATGCGGAGGTTGAAACTCTGAAATCGCAAATGGCCCAAGTGTTGGAGATGCTGACCTCTTTGATGGAGAAAGATCAGAGAAGACGAGAGAAACCAAGCCCAAGAAAGGAGTTGTTCCCGAACACCTCAGCACCGGCCTCCCTAAAGGACCGAGAAGAGGTGATTTGCTATAACTGCGGAGGGAGTGGCCACTTTGCTAACGTATGCTCCAGCCCAAAGAAGAAGAGAACAGATAATTGCAAGCCGGCGGGAAACGCCAAAGGGCCCCGGTGAAGGAGTCAACCGGGTGCCCATCATCTTCAGTGCGCTCCAAACTAAAAAAAAAGGCCAAGAATGGAGGAGACAAAACTCCTAGGGGGAGGTATAGTACACCCCCACCAAGATGTACCCCAGAGGGAGGGGGCAAGTCCCCTCAGTGGAAGTACAGCACCCCAAAGAAGGAACATCCACCTAAAAGGAACAATAACATCCCTCAGCGGGTTTGTGCCCCCATTGAGAGGGAGAAAGTCAATGCATGCCAGGCTCAGGAAAAATTAAAGTCCAAAAGGAGCAGAGCAAGGGTCGAAAGCCAAAAAAAAGAGGTGACCCCAGTCCGGCCATACCCAAAGGAACTGGTGGGCCCGTCTCCTACTGTGCCCATTCAAGTGGAAGGAGTCTATACTAAAGCTCTTTTGGACACCGGAGCACAGGTGACTTTACTATACCGGGACTTCTATGATAGGCACTTGAGTCATCTGCCTATCCAGAAGATAGAAGAGCTGGAGATATGGGGACTTGGAACCCAGAGTTTCCCTTATGATGGGTACCTGCCCATAAAGATGACTTTCGACCCATCCGTGGCTGGGAAGGCTGAAGTGTTTGACACCCTGGCAGTTGTGTGTCCCCGGCCGCCTGGAGCCAGCAAGATTTCCCTGATCATTGGGACAAACACGGATCTAGTCAGGAGACTCCTGACCCCTCTAGTGAAAGAGAGAAACCATTCAGCCACCAAAATCCATCCCATGCTAAAGACGGCCTACCAACGACTGGTCTTAGAGCAGAAGACCCCGGGAGAGGGGGTAGGGAAGGTGTGGAGACTTGGCAGAGAAGGAGTAGTGCTACAGCCCGGAGAAGTAACCTGTCTTAGGGCCACTGTGAAGCTTTCGTGGGAACAACCTAGCCCCTTTGTCATGCTGGAATCAGACCCAAGGGAAGAGTCCTCAGGCCTGGAAGTGATACCAGAAGTGATTCCGTTCAAGGCCCTGAAGAAGGCCCATGGCAGAGTTCTGGTGAGTGTTAGGAACACTACGGGAGGACCCATGGAGATCCCTGCCAGAGTGTTGCTTGGTCAGGTGAGCCCTGCTGCCCCGGTCACTTGGTCCGAAGTCAAGGGAACGGGTGACGGAGGAGATGTTTGGGAGAAACTGTCCGTGGAAAACCCGAACCTACCCAGGGCTTGGAAAGAAAGAGCCAAGGCCCAGCTGACCAGGTGGGAGAAGATCTTTTCCGAAGATGAATTCGATGTGGGGTGTGCAAGAAGTGCCACCCATCGGATCCGCCTCCAAGAAGATAAGCCCTTCCGAGAGAGGGTCAGGCGGGTCCCCCTGGCAGATCTGGAGGATCTGAGGGAACAACTTGTAGAACTAAAGAAGACTGGTGTGATCCGGGAGTCTAGAAGTCCCTATGCCTCCCCAATCGTGGTGGTCAGAAAGAAGAATGGGTCGTTGAGGCTTTGTATCGATTACAGGACTCTCAACAGGAGAACCATCCCTGACCAATACACCACGCCAAGGATAGAAGATGCCCTACAAAGTTTGTCTGGAGCCAAATGGTTCAGTGTGATGGACCTCAAGAGTGGGTACTATCAAATCCCTATGCACCCAGAAGACAGGGAGAAGACAGCCTTCATAACCCCGGTGGCATTCTTTGAATTCAATAGGATGCCTCAGGGTCTGTCTGGAGCTCCTGCTACCTTTCAACGCCTTATGGAGAAGACTGTTGGAGACATGAATCTTATAGAAGTCCTTGTGTACTTGGACGATGTCATTGTCTTTGGAAGAACCTTGGAAGAACATGAAGCCAGGTTGGAGAAAGTATTGAGAAGACTCAGCGAAGAGGGACTTAAGCTTTCCCCCGAGAAGTGTCGGTTCTACCAGTCTTCTGTGAACTATCTGGGGCACATAGTGTCTGAAGAAGGGGTGGCCACAGATCCTGAGAAGTTGGAAGCAGTCACTTCCTGGCCACGACCCACCACAGTAACAGAGCTCAGATCCTTCCTGGGGTTCTGCTCCTATTATAGGAGGTTTGTGGAGGGGTTTGCTCGGATTGCCCGCCCGTTGAATGAATTGCTAAAGGCAGAAGGGGAAGAGGATGACTCAGGGCCCAGGAGGCCTGGTGAGTCAGTTCAAGATCAGTGGAACCCAAGGTGTGAAGAGGCCTTTCATGCTCTGAAGAGGAGCTTAACCACTGCCCCAGTCCTGGCCTACGCCGACCCTACCAGACCTTATGAATTACATGTGGATGCCAGCCATGAGGGTCTAGGTGGTGTACTCTACCAAGAACATGAAGGACAACTGCGACCAGTGGCCTATGTGAGCAGGAGCCTGACCCCCTCAGAAAAGAATTACCCCACTCATAAGCTGGAATTCCTGGCCCTCAAATGGGCGGTAGTAGACAAGCTAAAAGACTACTTGTATGGGGCAGAGTTTACTGTGAAGACAGACAACAACCCCCTGACCTACCTCTTCACCACCGCGAAACTAGATGCCACCGGACACAGGTGGTTGGCCGCATTGTCTGGATTCAACTTCAGTCTGAAGTACAGACCAGGAGCCGGAAATAGGGATGCAGATGCCCTGTCCCGGAGGTCTCATGCCACGACAAATGACTGGGAAGATTGGACCCAAGTGGCACCGGACGGGGTGCGGGCCCTTTGTCAAGGGGCTGAATTCCAAGCCAGAGGAGGCTCCAGAGCAGAAGAAATAGGGGTTACCATGGTAGGAGTCCCCAAACACTATTGTGGGGTAACTCAACTGGAGGAAGACAACCTACCGAGACTGTCCAAGAAGGAGTTGAGGTGTGACCAATTGGAAGACCCCAAGGGGAGATTGGTCCTCGAAGCCCTGGAGAATCAGGATCCCAACAAATTCCTACATCACCCCTCAAAGGAGGCTCACCTGTTGAGGAAGGAATTGGACAGGCTACAGGTACATCAGGGAGTGGTCTACCGAAGGGGCCCCTCTGATGACTCAGAAGATAAGTGGCAGTTATTTATTCCAGAGAAGCACCGAGAGACTGTACTAATTGCCCTGCATGACCATCATGGTCACCTAGGGGCAGAACGGACCTTCCAGCTTGTCAGAAATCGATTCTATTGGCCCTGCATGAGGGCAGAAGTAGAGGAGTATTGCCATTCCTGTGCACGATGCATTCAGAGAAAGACCCTACCCCATCAAGCTGCCCCAATGGACCACTTACAGAGTCAAGGCCCAATGGATCTGGTATGCATTGACTTCCCCGCCTCGAACCCGACCTGAGTGGATTGGGGAATGTTCTGGTAATAACCGACCATTTCACCCGCTATGCTCAAGCTTTCCCAACCAAAGACCAGAAGGCATCCACCGTGGCCAAGATACTTATGGAGAAGTATTTTGTCCATTACGGACTACCACAGAGACTCCACTCAGATCAAGGAAGGGACTTTGAGAGTCGGTTGATCCGAAGACTTTTGGATTCATTAGGAATAAAGAAGACCAGAACCACGCCTTACCACCCACAAGGAGATGCTCAGCCGGAGAGATTTAACCGGACCCTGCTCAACATGTTGGGAACCTTAGAAACAGAGAAGAAGCAACACTGGAGTCAGCACATATCAGCCCTAGTACATGCCTATAACTGTACCACAAGTGACGCCACTGGCTACTCCCCTTATCGACTTATGTTTGGGAGAGAAGCAAGGCTACCTGTGGACCTGGCCTTTGGCACTTCTATAGACAATACCTCAGCTACATCCCACAAGGGATACGTGGACAGACTTAGACGTAGCTTGCAGGTGGCCTATGAACAAGCCCAGGCGGCTTCGGATCAAAGGGGGGCCCGCAACAAGAGAAATTTTGATCTGAAGGTTCGAGTGCAAGATCTGCAGCCCGGGGACCGAGTACTGCTACGCAATCTGGGGGTCCCTGGAAAACACAAGCTTGCCGACAGGTGGAGATCTGAGCCCTATGTTGTCTGTAGGAAGTTGCCCGGTTTGCCTGTCTACAAACTAAAGCCAGAAGGAAAGGTGGGTTCACTGAAGACGTGGCATCGGAACCACCTGCTCCCACTTGCTGAGGCAGTCAGAATACCTCCCGTGAGAGACTCCCCTGAACCGGCCTCTATCCTGGATATTCCTAGGCCGAACACTCGGTCCCAGACCTCTCGAGCCAAAGATGGGGAGGCCTCCCAATTGAGTACAGAAGAAGGTGGAGAACTGGACTGGCTGTGGCCTCCCTCGACTCTGGGAACGTCCGCCATAGATCTCCCAAATGGAGGGGATACCCCAGATGCAATGCTGAATCCGGAGGCTACTGAATTCATACCCTTCAGTCCCTCAGCTGATTACTGGGAAGATGTTCCTGACACTTGCGCAGAGGAGGACTCTAGAGATTCCATACGTCAGTCGACTTCTGAATCAGAGGTTCCAGAACCAGCAATGTTACCTGAACTTACTCCTGAAGAAGAGCCTGTGGTGCCAGAGTCAAAAGCACCAAGAGAGCAGAGGGCTCGCAGAGTCATCAGGCCTCCCAAGAAACTAACTTACCCCCAAATGGGGACGAGCTCAGAGGACTCTGTTGTAACGGCTAGGAGAAGTGTTGAACAACCTGATCCTTCCACCGTCCATTTGGTGGAGGGCAACCCCAGCTCACTCTCTGGCACAGTTAGGCAGGCCACTCATGGTAGTGTGACCTGTGGGCAAGAGAGTTCCATCCCAAAGTTTTGGTGGGAATTCCCTATGCCAACATCATGCTCGACATTGTCCAAAATGGTAAACAGTATTTGTTGAAGTTTATCTTTGGGGACCAAAGAGTTCAAGTGGGGGGAGTGTGTAGCGGGGTGTTCCCCTTTAATGCAGAGAGATAAGAAGTTCCAGGTGAGAGGTGAGTCGGGAGGAAGTAAAGAGACATTACTGGAAGTGAAAGCAGAGGAGAGAAAGAGACTACATCTCCCAGTACATCTTGCAGCACCCAGGGTGCATTGCTCCAGAACAGAGACTGCTGGGGCAGACTTTATAAAGGGGAGGCGGAGTTTTGGTCGCTCTCTTTGGACCCCCCTCTCCTAGCAAGAGGATGTCTGTGCTGAACTGCTGTGTGCACAAGGCCTGAAGCCCGGGCCGTGTGCTCCTTTCCAAAGAGCCCTCTGCCAGCCTAGCAGAGCCTTAGAGACATCTAATCCTCCTTGCTGCAGTACACCAGAAGGATTGAAGACTTGGATGTCGGTGGATTCCTGTTCCTAGACGAATCGATGGAGGAAAGGGACTTGGACTTGTCCAGGTGGTGAGAGCTGTTTAAAGACAGATACTTTATCTTTACTATTCGTTGGGATTACAAAGTTGTTCTTCAAGTGCACCACCGAAAAGATTGCTAGTGAATATTGTTTCACTGAACTTCCATTTAGATCAGTCAGGCCTGACTGCATAGGTAGACATTGCTGGGTGTTAGTCTACCCATGAGGGGAAGTAGCTGTAAAAGGGCAGCGCTAGAGTTGCATAGCAATACTTTATTATTCTGATTACTCTGTTTATCTTTATTACTGTTTATTGCAGGGATCTGCAACTTGTTATACTGTTGTTTATTACTTGCCCATTAGCCTCAGTAAAATATCTGGGTAAAGTACATTTGGTGTCAGTTCCGCTTACTTTAATAGGAGTTTTAAAGTATATTCTGTGTATGTTTGTTATAGGACTGCGTCACCAACAGTTGCGGTCACGCGGTCCTATCCCTCTATCACCAGCTGTGCCACGGGAGGTTAGAGCCGATTGCCGGGGGTTGACAGCGGTGCACTGCAGGGCCCAAATCAATATCAGCGGCTCTCTTAACTGGGGGTAGCGCTACACTTATTTTACTCACTGAACTTTATTTATAACATTTGTATTGTGTGATTTTTCTGGATTTTTGGTTGATTTTCTGTCTCTATCATATAAAATACACCTGTGATAGAAATGATAGACCCTTCATTTCTATGTAAATGGGAAACTTACACAATCTGCAGGGGATTCGATCAGTATTTCCCCCCCTCTGTATATATAAATATATGTGTGTGGAATCAGCTTCAAGCGGAGAGCTCGCAGGGAGGTAATCCAAGCCGTGTGTCAGTTTAAAGGGCTTCCTGTGCCTGTTTATTGGTCGGCGTGTACAGCAAACATAAGGACTCCTGCGCAGGGGTAAGAAACAAAAGTCCAGCAAAAACAGTTTTCGTCTTCGGTCACACTGACTCTTTCAAAGTCGCATGTAAGACATTTGTACAACTTCAAGCACAGATGTCCATGCAAGTCGCACCTGAAGTTGCAAAAAGTGGTGCAGGAACTACTTTCCCAATCGGTGCAACTTCGATGGAGTTCCATTGCGGATAATAGAGTGCGGACTTGTCATGAGATTTGAAACTTGCATGACGAGTTGAACCGGTGTGACCGGGGATTGAGCCTCCTGGCTAATAATTAGACCTCGCTGGGTCTGCTCCAGTCTTGCAGCCATGTTTCCTCGGAGTCTGCTCCTCTCCTTTCTCAGCACCAACCAGGTGGGGAGAAAGGTGTGGCCAGTGCTTAACCCCTTGCTGCTTCCAGACCTCTCACTGCCACCCATTCACATAATGAACTGCAATATTCTACGACACTCCATTAATAACTGACGGGCTGTTTCTCACATACCCCTCCCCCCTCTGTTTGAACCCGCGGGTTCAAACACCACCTATCAAACAGTGGGTTATAGAAAGGTGTAACGGCTATCCCAAGTATGGAAGGGGTTAACGCCGTTTAGGATATTCCCTTTCTGAACACAAGGCAGCTACCAGACACTCCAGCCAGGTGAACAAGACCCATAAGAATAATTCCCCCTCAATAACGAGACAAAGCTCTGTCTTGAGGTTTCCAGCAGGACTGACAATCTTTATTGAAAAGACCACAAGTTTTATACACATGTAGCGACCTCACCCCTCTCACCCCTTCTCATTCTTGGCCTGTTTGTCTTGTCTAGGGGGGGTTAGTACTGGGGGGAGGGATGAGATACACCACGGCCCATGTCCTCCAGAGGGACTGGAGGTGAAAGCCAGAACTATCGGGTTTTGTGTGTGTGTCCCAGAGTCAAATCCTTTCTCCGAAATGACTCCCTTTGCTCCTAGTAACCAGAGTTCCACACTCTGAAAAGGTCCAACTCGTATTTATTCTCTTGCAGCAATAAACAGTCATACAGCACAGACAGGTTGAGACCCAGAGAACACTTCAGTATTTGTGGGGAGTAGGTCAAGGCACAATCCTTTAAGTAGAGCCAACCACTGTGGTGTCTCCAATGGTTATGATGTATAGTCACTGCCACCGACTATATCACTTCACTATCACAGCCTCTGTCAGAGGGAAGACATCCGTCCAAGAGAGTTACCGGAGGCCTCTCCGTCACCGGCAAATTCTGCGCCAGACTTTCCGGAGAAGTTCCGCTCACCAGCCTCCTCATCTCAGACACGGGCACCCCCCTCGGATTCCTCCACCCTCGCGGAACTCAGTCGAAGGTACTGAGTCCCAGGCTTCCGCATTAGTACCTCACCCCAGGCTAAAGGTGCCTGAGATGGACTCCATCTCCCGCTCCGGCCAGGTCAAGGGCACCTGGGCCCGGAACTCCGGAACGCCAGCACCCAGGCTGAAGGTGCCTGGGCGCGGCCGCGTCCTCCGACTCTGAACCCCAAGGTCAGGGCGTCCACCCCTTTTATCTCCTCTTCCTTTGCGTCACAGCAGGCTCCCCGCCCCGCTATACCAGCGCCAGGAAAGGACAAAAAAGGACGCAGTCTTGCGTTGAGTGTTCAGCTCCGGCCCAGGGCGACAGCGCCTCCTGCAGGCCGCAGGGAACCTCACACCACCAGAGTCCTCCAAGAACCATAAAAGGGTCTCAGATTCCCTAGCAATCAGTGCATCTGGGTCACACTACCCCCCAGATGCTTCCCCTAAATTCAAATACCCGCTACACACAGTTAAAAGAGGAGGTGCATCATATTTCTCTGGAAATACACCTGTGACCAGACCTAATTAACATGCTAATTACTGAATCCTTTTAAGCAGCTGATGACTCTGAGACATTTAGGCTAGACCTGCCGTCTGGGAGCTCAGAAGACACAATCAACATTATCACAGGACCCCTTCATACAATAGCAGAGTTAATTACCACAAGCCACAATGAAAAGATCCTTAAAAGTTAGCCTGGACTCAATTTACATTACACAGGCAGACAGGTGGCTAGACTTGAACACATCAGCATCTCTCAATTAATATGTTGAGTTCAGAATCAAACAACCAGTAAATAGTCCTTTACAGATATCCTGGGGAACATTGCGGATTAATATTACAGACTAATTTTAAAGCAATCCAAAAGATATTCTTAATGTTCATTATTTTCTTGCTCACCCTGTTCCCCGAATGGACACAGGGTGATTTAGACATAAGAGGTGCATGGGGAGCTGAAGCAAGGATATCTCATACTTTCTAAGAGATTCTGGGTTCCACGGGCCTTCCCGTTACAAAAGGGTTTTCACGTTCTTCTGGTTACGACCAGCCATGTGCTCCACTTTAAAAAAAAAAAATCTTGGCGTGCCAGGAACCAATGGGTAACCCTGTAGTGGTCCTTAACCTGGGCCAACCATTTTAAGGGAGCATGGTCTGCTACGAGTCGGAAGTGGCACCCCAGCAAGCAGTACCGAAGAGCCTCCAAGGCCCCCACTTAATGGACAAACCCTTAAAGGGGTTGTAAAGCTTCATGTTTTTTCCCAGGACCTCCATCAGACACCCAGGGCCTCCATCAGATACCCACGGCCTCCATCAGACACCCAGGGCCTCCATCAGACACCCACGGCCTCCATCAGATACCCAGGATCTCCATCAGACACCCAGGGCCTCCATCAGACACCCAGGGCCTCCATCAGATACCCACGGCTTCCATCAGATACCCACGGCTTCCATCAGATACCCAGGACCTCCAACAGACACCCAGGGCCTCCATCAGACACCCAGGGCCTCCATCAGACACCCAGGGCCTCCATCAGATACCCAGGACCTCCATCAGACACCCAGGGCCTCCGTCAGATACCCACGACCTCCATCAGACACCCAGGGCCTCCATCAGACACCCACGGCCTCCATCAGATACCCAGGGCCTCTATCAGACACCCAGGGCCTCCATCAGATACCCAGGGCTTCCATCAGACACCCAGGGCCTCCATCAGACACCCAGGGCCTCCATCAGATACCCACGGCTTCCATCAGATACCCGGGACCTCCATCAGACACCAAGGGCCTCCATCAGACACCCAGGGCCTCCATCAGACACCCAGGGCCTCCATCAGACACCCAGGGCCTCCATTAGACACCCAGGGCCTCCATCAGACACCAAGGGCCTCCATCAGACACCCAGGGCCTCCATCAGACACCCAGGGCCTCCATCAGACACCCAGGGCCTCCATCAGATACCCACGGCTTCCATCAGATACCCGGGACCTCCATCAGACACCCAGGGCCTCCATCAGACACACAGGGCCTCCATCAGACACCCAGAGCCTCCATCAGACACACAGGGCCTCCATCAGACACACAGGGCCTCCATCAGACTTTCGAAAGCTGCTTCAGCCTCCACTTAAACTCTACAGAGAAGCTCTCGCCCTTGGTAAGGTCAGTTAGGGTGCTGCCAATGTGGAAATGTTTGGGATGGACCTCAGATAATACCCAGCAATGCCTAGGAAGGTTCTTCTCACGTGTTTCTTGGTGGCCTCTAATGGCCTCTACCAAGATGTATAATGAATTATTATTATTATGACATATTTTCTGCTCTGTGTGAAATGTCTCCACATTGCGAGTGCTGAGAGAGAAACGTGTCCCAACAATTCCCGATCCGAGGATGGGGGAGGGGCTGGCAATCCATCCAATGACAGGAAACTGGTTCTTGTAATAATATTCTCCTGAACTGTAATATATGTGACACCGGGGTCACCGAGAGGTCACTTCCTATAATTTACTGGAAGAGCTTCACAAATATCACCGACACCGAGAAACCGAATGTATGAGATCATTATATTTATATCTTCCGCTTCCTTCTCTAAGCAGGACGTGTGACATCACCGCCCTCCAGATATATTATACAGAGTGACATCACCGCTCTCCAGATATAAGATATATTATACAGGAGTGACATCACAGCCCTCCAGATATATTATACAGGAGTGACATCACCGCCCTCCAGATATATTATACAGAGTGACATCACCGCCCTCCAGATATATTATACAGGAGTGACATCACCGCTCTCCAGATATATTATACAGGAGTGACATCACCGCCCTCCAGATATATTATACAGGAGTGACATCACCGCCCTCCAGATATATTATACAGAGTGACATCACCGCTCTCCAGATATAAGATATATTATACAGGAGTGACATCACCGCTCTCCAGATATATTATATATTATACAGGAGTGACATCACAGCCCTCCAGATATATTATACAGGAGTGACATCACCGCCCTCCAGATATATTATACAGAGTGACATCACCGCTCTCCAGATATATTATACAGGAGTGACATCACCGCCCTCCAGATATATTATACAGGAGTGACATCACCGCCCTCCAGATATATTATACAGAGTGACATCACCGCTCTCCAGATATAAGATATATTATACAGGAGTGACATCACCGCTCTCCAGATATATTATATATTATACAGGAGTGACATCACAGCCCTCCAGATATATTATACAGGAGTGACATCACCGCTCTCCAGATATATTATACAGGAGTGACATCACCGCCCTCCAGATATATTATACAGGAGTGACATCACCGCCCTCCAGATATATTATACAGAGTGACATCACCGCCCTCCAGATATATTATACAGAGTGACATCACCGCTCTCCAGATATAAGATATATTATACAGGAGTGACATCACCGCTCTCCAGATATATTATATATTATACAGGAGTGACATCACAGCCCTCCAGATATATTATACAGGAGTGACATCACCGCCCTCCAGATATATTATATATTATACAGGAGTGACATCACACCCCTCCAGATATATTATACAGGAGTGACATCACAGCCCTCCAGATATATTATACAGGAGTGACATCACCGCCCTCCAGATATATTATACAGAGTGACATCACCGCTCTCCAGATATATTATACAGGAGTGACATCACCGCCCTCCAGATATATTATACAGAGTGACATCACCGCTCTGCAGATATATTATACAGGAGTGACATCACCGCTCTCCAGATATATTATACAGAGTGACATCACCGCTCTGCAGATATATTATACAGGAGTGACATCACCGCCCTCCAGATATATTATACAGAGTGACATCACCGCTCTCCAGATATATTATACAGAGTGACATCACCGCTCTCCAGATATATTATACAGAGTGACATCACCGCTCTCCAGATATATTATACAGAGTGACATCACCGCTCTCCAGATATATTATGCAGAGTGACATCACCGCTCTCCAGATATATTATACAGGAGTGACATCACCGCCCTCCAGATATATTATACAGCGTGACATCACCGCTCTCCAGATATATTATACAGGAGTGACATCACCGCCCTCCAGATATATTATACAGAGTGACATCACCGCTCTCCAGATATATTATACAGAGTGACATCACCGCCCTCCAGATATATTATACAGAGTGACATCACCGCCCTCCAGATATATTATACAGAGTGACATCACCGCCCTCCAGATATATTATACAGGAGTGACATCACCGCCCTCCAGATATATTATACAGAGTGACATCACCGCCCTCCAGATATATTATACAGGAGTGACATCACAGCCCTCCAGATATATTATACAGAGTGACATCACCGCCCTCCAGATATATTATACAGAGTGACATCACCGCTCTCCAGATATATTATACAGGAGTGACATCACCGCCCTCCAGATATATTATACAGAGTGACATCACCGCTCTCCAGATATATTATACAGGAGTGACATCACCGCTCTCCAGGTATATTATACAGAGTGACATCACCGCCCTCCAGATATATTATACAGAGTGACATCACCGCCCTCCAGATATATTATACAGAGTGACATCACCGCTCTCCAGATATATTATACAGGAGTGACATCACCGCCCTCCAGATATATTATACAGGAGTGACATCACCGCTCTCCAGATATATTATACAGGAGTGACATCACAGCCCTCCAGATATATTATACAGAGTGACATCACCGCCCTCCAGATATATTATACAGAGTGACATCACCGCCCTCCAGATATATTATACAGAGTGACATCACCGCCCTCCAGATATATTATACAGAGTGACATCACCGCTCTCCAGATATATTATACAGGAGTGACATCACCGCCCTCCAGATATATTATACAGGAGTGACATCACCGCCCTCCAGATATATTATACAGGAGTGACATCACCGCTCTCCAGATATATTATACAGGAGTGACATCACCGCTCTCCAGATATATTATACAGGAGTGACATCACCGCTCTCCAGATATATTATACAGGAGTGACATCACCGCTCTCCAGATATATTATACAGAGTGACATCACCGCCCTCCAGATATATTATACAGAGTGACATCACCGCCCTCCAGATATATTATACAGAGTGACATCACCGCTCTCCAGATATATTATACAGGAGTGACATCACCGCCCTCCAGATATATTATACAGAGTGACATCACCGCCCTCCAGATATATTATACAGAGTGACATCACCGCCCTCCAGATATATTATACAGAGTGACATCACCGCCCTCCAGATATATTATACAGAGTGACATCACCGCCCTCCAGATATATTATACAGAGTGACATCACCGCCCTCCAGATATATTATACAGGAGTGACATCACCGCTCTCCAGGTATATTATACAGAGTGACATCACCGCCCTCCAGATATATTATACAGGAGTGACATCACCGCTCTCCAGATATATTATACAGGAGTGACATCACCGCTCTCCAGATATATTATACAGGAGTGACATCACCGCCCTCCAGATATATTATACAGGAGTAACATCACCGCCCTCCAGATATATTATACAGGAGTGACATCACCGCTCTCCAGGTATATTATACAGAGTGACATCACCGCTCTCCAGATATATTATACAGAGTGACATCACCGCCCTCCAGATATATTATACAGGAGTGACATCACCGCTCTCCAGATATATTATACAGAGTGACATCACCGCTCTCCAGATATATTATACAGAGTGACATCACCGCTCTCCAGATATATTATACAGAGTGACATCACCGCTCTCCAGATATAAGATATATTATACAGGAGTGACATCACCGCCCTCCAGATATATTATACTGAGTGACATCACCGCCCTCCAGATATATTATACAGGAGTGACATCACCGCTCTCCAGATATAAGATATATTATACAGGAGTGACATCACCGCCCTCCAGATATATTATACTGAGTGACATCACCGCCCTCCAGATATATTATACAGGAGTGACATCACCGCTCTCCAGATATAAGATATATTATACAGGAGTGACATCACCGCCCTCCAGATATATTATACAGAGTGACATCACCGCTCTCCAGATATATTATACAGGAGTGACATCACCGCTCTCCAGATATATTATACAGAGTGACATCACCGCCCTCCAGATATATTATACAGAGTGACATCACCGCCCTCCAGATATATTATACAGAGTGACATCACCGCCCTCCAGATATATTATACAGGAGTGACATCACCGCCCTCCAGATATATTATACAGAGTGACATCACCGCTCTCCAGATATATTATACAGAGTGACATCACCGCCCTCCAGATATATTATACAGAGTGACATCACCGCTCTCCAGATATATTATACAGGAGTGACATCACCGCTCTCCAGATATATTATACAGAGTGACATCACCGCTCTCCAGATATATTATACAGAGTGACATCACCGCCCTCCAGATATATTATACAGAGTGACATCACCGCTCTCCAGATATAAGTTATATTATACAGGAGTGACATCACCGCCCTCCAGATATATTATACAGGAGTGACATCACCGCCCTCCAGATATATTATACAGAGTGACATCACCGCTCTCCAGATATATTATACAGAGTGACATCACCGCTCTCCAGATATAAGATATATTATACAGGAGTGACATCACCGCTCTCCAGATATATTATACAGAGTGACATCACCGCTCTCCAGATATAAGATATATTATACAGGAGTGACATCACCGCTCTCCAGATATATTATACAGAGTGACATCACCGCTCTCCAGATATATTATACAGAGTGACATCACCGCTCTCCAGATATATTATACAGGAGTGACATCACCGCCCTCCAGATATATTATACAGGAGTGACATCACCGCCCTCCAGATATATTATACAGAGTGACATCACCGCTCTCCAGATATATTATACAGAGTGACATCACCGCTCTCCAGATATAAGATATATTATACAGGAGTGACATCACCGCTCTCCAGATATATTATACAGAGTGACATCACCGCTCTCCAGATATAAGATATATTATACAGGAGTGACATCACCGCTCTCCAGATATATTATACAGAGTGACATCACCGCTCTCCAGATATATTATACAGAGTGACATCACCGCTCTCCAGATATATTATACAGGAGTGACATCACCGCTCTCCAGATATATTATACAGAGTGACATCACCGCTCTCCAGATATATTATACAGAGTGACATCACCGCTCTCCAGATATATTATACAGGAGTGACATCACCGCTCTCCAGATATATTATACAGAGTGACATCACCGCTCTCCAGATATATTATACAGAGTGACATCACCGCTCTCCAGATATATTATACAGAGTGACATCACCGCTCTCCAGATATATTATACAGGAGTGACATCACCGCTCTCCAGATATATTATACAGAGTGACATCACCGCCCTCCAGATATATTATACAGGAGTGACATCACCGCCCTCCAGATATATTATACAGAGTGACATCACCGCCCTCCAGATATATTATACAGAGTGACATCACCGCTCTCCAGATATAAGTTATATTATACAGGAGTGACATCACCGCCCTCCAGATATATTATACAGGAGTGACATCACCGCCCTCCAGATATATTATACAGAGTGACATCACCGCTCTCCAGATATATTATACAGAGTGACATCACCGCCCTCCAGATATATTATACAGAGTGACATCACCGCTCTCCAGATATATTATACAGGAGTGACATCACCGCTCTCCAGATATATTATACAGAGTGACATCACCGCTCTCCAGATATATTATACAGAGTGACATCACCGCCCTCCAGATATATTATACAGAGTGACATCACCGCCCTCCAGATATATTATACAGGAGTGACATCACCGCCCTCCAGATATATTATACAGAGTGACATCACCGCTCTCCAGATATATTATACAGAGTGACATCACCGCTCTCCAGATATAAGATATATTATACAGGAGTGACATCACCGCTCTCCAGATATATTATACAGAGTGACATCACCGCTCTCCAGATATAAGATATATTATACAGGAGTGACATCACCGCTCTCCAGATATATTATACAGAGTGACATCACCGCTCTCCAGATATATTATACAGGAGTGACATCACCGCTCTCCAGATATATTATACAGAGTGACATCACCGCTCTCCAGATATATTATACAGAGTGACATCACCGCTCTCCAGATATATTATACAGTGACATCACCGCTCTCCAGATATATTATACAGGAGTGACATCACCGCTCTCCAGATATATTATACAGAGTGACATCACCGCCCTCCAGATATATTATACAGGAGTGACATCACCGCCCTCCAGATATATTATACAGGAGTGACATCACCGCCCTCCAGATATATTATACAGGAGTGACATCACCGCTCTCCAGATATATTATACAGAGTGACATCACCGCTCTCCAGATATATTATACAGGAGTGACATCACCGCTCTCCAGATATATTATACAGAGTGACATCACCGCTCTCCAGATATATTATACAGGAGTGACATCACCGCTCTCCAGATATATTATACAGGAGTGACATCACCGCCCTCCAGATATATTATACAGAGTGACATCACCGCCCTCCAGATATATTATACAGAGTGACATCACCGCCCTCCAGATATATTATACAGAGTGACATCACCGCCCTCCAGATATATTATACAGAGTGACATCACCGCTCTGCAGATATATTATACAGGAGTGACATCACCGCTCTGCAGATATATTATACAGAGTGACATCACCGCTCTCCAGATATAAGATATATTATACAGGAGTGACATCACCGCTCTGCCAGCCTGATGTGAGATTTCACCTGGTGTGCCGGGTATGGTAGAAGTTTTATATAATGAAGGATTATATTGGATATAATTTATATAATGGATGACTTGCCCTCTATAGAAGGTGTTATATTTGCTCAGCCCCCCCTCCCCCCTCTGTATAATGGACGCGGCGCGCAGAGCGATTAGACAGAATTGCGTAGGCCGGGAACTTACAGGAAAGTAACGCTTGGCCGGCCCTCGCCCACCTGCCGTCACAAATGTAAATGACTCGGGGGGGTTGCGGGGACGATGTTGGGTCTCAGGGGTATATCGGGGAGCGATGACAGATGGCACCCCTCCCCCTCATCCTCTGTGATTTCCAACCAGTGGGGGAAGTGAAAGTCTCTTTGCTGTCACACAGCTGCAGAAATACCTCAGAACCCCGAAACAGCAGAGACTGTGAAATCCCCCCGAAAAAAAAAAACTGCGGCGGAGAGCCCGCTGCTTTATTTTTGTCCAAAACTTTCATTTAATTATTTATTTCATCTAATAATAACATGTTTTATTTCTGACTAATGTCACCCCCCCCCCCCCCCATGGCCTGGGACACCCCCGCAGCCCAACTAAAAGGACAATCCCTTATCCCAGAAAGGATTATTGCCTGCTGCCGCCCTGCTGGTACCGAGGAAATCTGAGATTACCAAATAAATGTAAACAATGTTACTACAGGATCCTCGTCTCCTTGCTATTTCCCTCCAGTGTTCTCTAGAATGATTACATTGTATTTCTTCTTACCAAGATGTATAACTTCCTATAATCTATGGCTCCCCCTGGTGGTCATGATGCAGAATTTTCCTGGTTGACTGTGTTCTCTATAAATTAACTCATCTCCACTACTGCCCACAATATTGGAAGAACTTTCAACCAGAAGAGGAAATAGCTTAAGAACATTATTTTTTTTGGTTTTGAATGAGTAAATAAATGTAAACAATGCTACTACAGGACCCCCGTTTATTCACTAATTCCCTCCAGTGTTCTTTAGAATGATTACATTGTATTTCTTCTTAATGAGATCTATTATTTCCTATGATTTTCAGCTCCACCTAGTGGTCATGATGCAGTATTTTCCTGATTGACTGTATGCTATGAATAAACGTATCTCCACTATTGCCCACAATATTTGAAGAACATTCAACCAGAAGAGGAAATAGCTTAAAAAACATTTGTTTTCTTTTTTTTTTTTAAATGAGTAAATAAATGTAAACAATGCTACTACAGGACCCTGTTTAATCTCTAATTCCCTCCAGTGTTCTCTAGAATGATTACATTGTATTTCTTCTTACCGAGATCTATTATTTCCTATGATTCTCAGCTCCACCTAGTGGTTATGATGCAGAATTTTCCTGATTCACTGTGTTCTCTGTAAATGAACTTATCTCTGCTACTGCCCATAATATTGGAAGTGTTTCACATTGTGTAGCCAATATCCACCACTGTGGACTTACTTTTGTGTGCTAGCGCACTGAATTTTTGCTTTACATAATATTGGAAGAACTTTCAACCAGAAGAGGAAATACCATAAGAACATTATTATTTTTTTGGTTTTGAATGAGTAAATAAATGTAAACAATGCTACTACAGGACCCCCGTTTATTCACTAATTCCCTCCAGTGTTCTCTAGAATGATTACATTGTATTTTTTCTTAATGAGATCTATTATTTCCTATGATTCTCAGCTCCATCTAGTGGTCATGATGCAGTATTTTCCTAAATGACTGTTTGCTATGAATGAACTCATCTCCACTATTGCCCACAATATTTGAAGAACATTTAACCAGAAGAGGAAATAGCTTAAGAACATTTGTTTTCTTTTTTTTTTGTTTTGTTTTGAATGAGTAAATAGATGTGATCAATGTTACTACAGGATTCCTGTTTATTCTCTAATTCCCTCCTCTTTTTTTTTTACAAGAAGAATCCCTCCAGTGTTTTCTAGAATGATTACATTGTATTTCTTCTTACCGAGATCTATTATTTCCTTTGATCCTCAGCTCCACCTGGTGGTCATGATGCAGTATTTTCCTGATCCACTGTGTTCTCTATGATTGAACTTATCTCCACTTCCCATAATATTTGAACAACCTTCAACCAGAGGTGGAAATAGCATAAGAACATTCAATTCCTTGACTGTTTTGACTTTGCAAAAACAAAAATGTAAACAATGCTACTACAGGATCCCCGTTTCATTCGCTTATTCCCTCCAATGTTCTTCACACCTTATGGCCAGTAGGTGGAGCTGAGGATCATAGGAAATAAATACATCTTGATAAGAAGCGATACAATGGTGGGAATTAGCGAATAATCGGGGAGCCTGTAGTAACAATGTTTCCATTTACTTGCTAATTCCCTACAGCGTTTGCTAGTATTGCTACATTTTATCTCTTCTTATTAGGGTGTATTTCCTGACCCTCTGCCCCATCTAGTGACCATAATGTGGTATTTTCCTGATTTACTCTATTTTCATCATAAATGAATCTTCACTACTGTTCATAATATTTGAAGAACCTTCGACCAGAAGAGGAATTCGCATAAGGACATTCGACTTTTCTCCATTCTCACAACAGCTGGTTGGTTTGATGTAGTTTCCCCGTATGAATAGCTATTCAATTGCTTTTATGAATAGACTCCACAGAGACGTAATAAAAAGAGTCAATTATTCACTCGCAATGAAGGAAATTGCGCCATCAGTATCTGACAAAAGTAAGTACACCCCTCACATTTTCGTAAATATTTTCTTCTATCTTTTCATGTGACAACACTGAAGAAATGACACTTTGCTACAATGTAAAGTAGTGAGTGTACAGCTTGTATAACGGTGTAAATTTCCTGTCCCCTCAAAATAACTCAACACACAGCCATTAATGTCTAAACTGCTGGCAACAAAAGTCAGTACACCCCTAATGCCGCTTACACACGATCAGAATTTCCGTCGGAAAAACCTTGGATGGTTTTTCAGACAGAATTCCGCTCAAGCTTGGCTTGCATACACACGGTCACACAAAAGTTCTCTGAAATTTCGACCGTCAAGAACGCGGTGACGTACAACACTACGCCGAGCCTAGAAAATTAAGTTTAATGCGCATTGCGTCAAATTGTTTCCGAGCATGCGTAGGAATTTCCGATAGGAACTTTTTTCCATCGGAAAAATAGAGAACCTGCTCTCAATCTTTTATTGGCGGAAATTCCAACAGCAAAAGTCCGATGGAGCCTACACGCGGTCGGAATTTCCGACAAAAAGCTCACATTGGACTTTTCTTGTCGGAATTTCCGATCGCGTGTACGCGACATTAGTGAAAATGTCCAAATTGGCATTTTCCCTCCCCGGTGTCATGTGACTCGTTAGTGTTACAAGGTCTCAGGTGTGAATGGGGAGCAGGTGTGTTAAATTTGGTGTTATCGCTCTCACTCTCTCATACTGGTCACTGGAAGTACAACATGGCACCTCATGGCAAAGAACTCTCTGAGGATCTGAAAAAAAAAGAATTGTTCCTCTATATAAAGATGGCCTCGGCCAGTGATGGCAAACCTTGGCACCCCAGATGTTTTGGAACTACATTTCCCATGATGCTCATGCACTCTGCAGTGTGGTTGAGCATCATGGGAAATGTAGTTCCAAAACATCTTGGGTGCCGAGGGTCACCATCACTGGGCCCTAGGGCTATAAGAAGATCGCCAAGACCCTGAAACTGAGCTGCAGCACGGTGGCCAAGACCATCCAGCGGTATAACAGGACAGGTTCCACTCAGAACAGGCCTCGCCATGGTCCACCAAAGAAGTTGAGGTCACGTGCTCAGCGTCATATCCAGAGGTTGTCTTTGGGAAATAGACGTATGAGTGCTTCCAGCATTGCTGCAGAGGGTGAAGGGGTGGGGGAGGGGTCAGCCTGTCAGTGCTCAGACCATACGCCGCACACTGCATCAAATTGGTCTGCATGGCTGTCGTCCCAGAAGGAAGCCTCTTCTAAAGATGATGCACAAGAAAGAGCCGCAAACAGTTTTCTGAAGACAAGCAGACTAAGGACATGGATTACTGGAACCATGTCCTGTGATCTGATGAGACCAAGATAAACGTATTTGGTGTCAGATGGTGTCAGGCGTGTGCGGCGGCAACCAGGTGAGGAGGACAAAGATAAGTGTGTCTTCCCTACAGTCAGGCATGGCGGTGGGAGTGTCATGGTCTGGGGGCTGCATGAGTGCTGCCGGCACTGGGGGGCTACAGATCATAGAGGGGACCATGAATGGCAACATGTACTGTGACATACTGAAGCAGAGCATGATCCCCTCCCTTCAGAGACTGGGCCGCAGGGCAGTATTCCAACATGATAACGACCCCAAGCACACCTCCAAGACCACCACTGCCTTGCTAAAGAAGCTGAGGGTAAAGGTGATGGACTGGCCAAGAATGTCTCCAGACCTAAACCCTATTGATCATCTGTGGGGCTCCTCAAACGGAAGGTGGAGGAGCGCAAGGTCTCCAACATCCACCAGCTCCGTGATGTCGTCATGGAGGAGGGGAAGAGGACTCCGGTGACAACCTGTGAAGCTCTGGTGACCTCCATGCCCAAGAGGGTTAAGGCAGTGCTGGAAAATAATGGCGGCCACACAAAATATTGTCACTTTGGGCCCAATTTGGACATTTTCACTTAGGGGTGTACTCACTTTTGTTGCCAGCGGTTTAGACATTAAAGTGGTTGTAAACCCTAGATTTTTATTTTTTTTTAAATCACCCCTGCAAGACAAAGCCATAATGAGCTAGTATGACTAGCATACTAGCTCATTATGCATCACTTACCTTAGATCGGGGCCCTCAAAGCCGTCCTCGTCTCTCTCTCCAGCCGCAGCCATCGCTGCGGCGATACACAGAAGGTTACTTCAAGGTATCGCCGCTCCAGCCAATCAATGCGCCGCTCCGGCTCTGTGATTGGTCGGAGCAGCGAAGACGTCACTCCGCGCATGCGCGCGGGAGCCGTCAAATCCGGCTAAGCTGGATTTCTGAATGGGATCAACCCTGTGAATGCGCCGTTGTCTATGGCGCGCATGCGGGGAGCGAAGAGCGAGCACAGCGCGCTTTCCTAGTGCATTATAAACTCTTTATTATAAGAGCATTAAATGGACTCACAGGTCTCCCCGGGGCCAAGTGTTGGCTTTATGGGGCCCATAAAAGTTTTTTTTATTTCTTTTTCGTCCATTTTTGGATCTGGAGGACTAAATGTTATCCACGTGGATTCTACAGACTCTGTACAGGACGATTATCGGCCCTTTTCAGTATAAGGGGAGTGTAATGCCGCGTACACACGGTCTGAATTTCCGATGAAAAAAGTCCGATGGAATTTTTTCATCGGATATTCCAACCGTGTGTGCCCCATCTGACTTTTTCCATCGGAATTTAGAAAAAAATTTCTCTCGGAAATTCCGTTCATCTGGATGCAATTCCGACGGACTAAAAACCACACATGCTCAGAATCAAGTCGACGCATGCTCGGAAGCATTGAACTTCATTTTTCAGGGCTCGTCGTAGTGTTGTACATCACCGCGTTCTTGGCGGTTGGAATTTGGTGTGACGGTGTGTATGCAAGACAAGCTTGAACGGAATTCCGTCAGAAAAATCCGTCGGAGTTTATCCCGATGGAAAATCCGATCGTGTGTACAAGGCATAAGATCTATAAGATTAACCCCCCCTCCCTTTTTTTTCTTGGGTCTTGCTAAAATTGTGCACCTATATAGGATCTTTTTTTTTTTTTTTTTGCTATCAATGTAATATCCTCGGGTGTGAGCGGCCAATCACAAGGCTCCAACACTGTCATGTGATGGAGGGAAGTCATCCATGAGGGGGGAGGGGTCATCTGATTGGTGGGTGGGGCATTCAGCTGGGTAAGCTCTGACACCATCAAACACAGGAGCTTGCTCAGGGTGGACTCCTGCTTCTAGGGGGAGGCGGCTATGAAGTGTAGATCGGTGAGTATAATTAGTGGGAGGAGCTATACAGAGGAACTGTCACTTCTCTCTGAACAGGCCCCCAACGACCTCCCTCTGAAGATGGGATTATTGGAAGATCAGCACTGAGGCCCCAATCACACTTTGGCGATTTGGAAGGGCGGGGCGATATCGCCGCAATTCTGGCCGCAACTCCAAGTCGCGCGACGCAAGTTTCGGGTGCCATTTATTCTAAACGCCACCCCAAACGCAATGCGATTTTGCTGTGAAAAAAAAAAAAAACGTCTTAAAATGCGTGTTCAAGCTACGCTAGGTGTGAATGGGGTCCACGCTCTTATATCCAGGACCCCTCCGAACCCCTCATTGTAACTTTACTGTCAACCTTTATATTGTACAGCGCTGTGCAAACTGTTGGCACTATATACATCTTGCTTAATAATAATCAATAATTTTAATAATAATAATAAAATAATAAAAGTAATAATAATAATGATAATAGTAATAAAACAAATAATAAAAGTAATAATAATAATAATGAAAATAGTAACAAAATAATTAATAATTAATATTCATAAATAAAAAAAGTAATAATAATAATAGTAATTAAATAATAATAATAATAATAATAGTAACATACAGAGTTACATACACAAATAGTCTTGTTGAAAAAAAGACACAAGTCCAACCAGTTCAACCAATAGAAGGAAAAAAAAAATCAACAAAACATCACTACGAGTAAACAATGCCCCATCATTGGTTTTCACAGGAGGAACAGTGCCCCATGATTGGTATCAGGGGGAGGAATAGTGCCCCATGATTGGTCTTAGCATGAGGTATAGTGCCCTATCGTTGGTGCCAGTGGGAGGAAGGGTGCCCTAATAATGGTGTCAGTGGGAGTAACAGTACCCCATTATTGGTCTTAGCAGGAGGCACAGTACCCCATGATTGGTATCAATGAAAGGAATAGTGCCCCATCGATGGTGTCAGTGGGAGGAATAGTGCCCCATCGATGGTCTTATCAGGAGGATTAGTGCCCCATCATTGGTGTCAGTGGAAGGAAGGGTGCCCCATCATTGGTGTCAGTTGGAGGAATAATGTCCCAGGGGCCAAGTAGAGGCAAGCAAAGGGCCGCATCAGGCCCCCGGGCCACAGTTTGGAGACCACTGGCCTAAACTGATGAATTTTTTTGGGAGGGGATAATTATTAAAGCAAAAAGTTAAAAATATTGTTTTGTTTTTTTTTCAAAATTGTCGCTATTTTTTGTTTATAGTGCAAAAAATAAAAACTCCAGAGGTGATCAAATACCACCAAAAGAAATCTCTATTTGTGGGGAAAAAAATTCATAAATTGTATTTAGGTACAACGTTGCACGACCGCGCAATTGTCAGTTAAAGCGATGCAGTGCCGTGTAGCAAAAAATGGCCTGGTCAGGAAGTTAGTAAATCCTTCAGTGACTGAAGTGGTAAATCCACCAAATCAGCTCACCATCACCAGTGCCCATCAATGCAGCCTCACCAGTGCCCATCAGTGCAGCCTCACCAGTGCCCGTCAATGCAGCCTAATCAGTGCCCATCAATGCAGCCTCACCAGTGCCCATCAATGCAGCCTAATCAGTGCCCATCAATGCAGCCTCACCAGTGCAGACAGAGCCCATCAGTGCAGCCTGATCAGTGCCGCCTCACCCGTGCAGACAGTGCCCAGGCTTCAGTGCAGCCTGATCAGTGCCCATCAATGCAGCCTCACCAGTGCAGACAGTACCTATCAGTGCAGCCTGATCAGTGCCGCCTCACCAGTACAGACAGTGCCCAGGCATCAGTGCAGCCTGATCAGTGCCCATCAATGCAGCCTGATCAGTGCCCATCAATGCAGCCTCACCAGTGCAGACAGTGCCCAAGCATCAGTGAAGCCTCATCAATGCAGCCTCACCAGTGCAGTGCCCATCATCAGTGCAGCTTGATCAGTGCAGACAGTGCAGCCTCACCAGTGCAGACAGTGCACATTAGTGCAGCCTGAACAGTGCGGTCTCACCAGTGCAGACAGTGCCCAGGCATCAGTGCAGCCTGATCAGTGCCCATCAATGCAGCCTCACCAGTGCAGACAGTGCCCATCAGTGCAGCCTCACCAGTGCAGACAGTGCCCAGGCATCAGTCCATCCTTAACAGTGCCCATCAGTGCAGCCTCACCAGAGCAGACCATGCCCATCAGTCCAGCCTGATCAGTGCCGCTTCACCAGTGCAGACAGTGCCCAGGCATCAGTGCAGTCTGATCAGTGCCACTGCCAATCAATGCAGCCTCACCAGTGCCCAGGCATCAGTGCAGCCTGATAAGTGCCCATCAATGCAGCCTCACCAGAGCAGTGCCCATCAACAGTGCAGCTTGATCAGTGGCCATCAACAGTGCAGCTTTAAGCAGTGCAGACAGTGCTCAGGTATTATTGCAGCCTCACCAGTGCAGTACCAGTGCCCATGGGATGTGGGGGGTCAGCTGGGGGGTGTCAGAGTCTGGGTCTGTCTCACAGCCAGGTCCTTGCCTTGCACAGCCTCTTGGGGGGTGATGAACCTAAGTCACGTCTTCTCTTCTCTCCTCAAGTCAGCGCACAACCCCTCGGGTCATGTGTGACGTGACGCACCTCCTCCCCTGGCATGCCATACACCCTCACGGCTGCCTCAGACTCCTCCCACCGCCAGGAACTTAAGTGTGGCCGGACTACAACTCCCAGAGTGCATCGCAGCAGCAGCCATCCATCCAGTCGGAAACCGCCTTCTACTACTGTATAATCCGGCCGTCAGTCTCAACCTGGAAAAAAAAAGCAACGCAGGCAGCGCCACGGCCGTTTTAATGATAAGGTAGGCGGCCTGGGGGGGGGGGGGGTAATTTTCACCCTGCCCCCCGGCCCAGCCTGCCCCTGTTCTCTGATGAATGCTCTGCCATGTCTTGGTAGGTTTGCAGTTGTGCCATACGCTTTCCATTTTCCGATGATGGATGGAACAGAGCTCCGTGAGATGATCAAAGCTTGGGAGATTTTATTGTAACCTAACCCTGCTTTATACTTCTCCACAACTTTATCCCTGCCTTTCTGGTGTGTTCCTTGGCCTTCATGATGCTGTTTGTTCTCTAAGGTTCTCTAACAAACCTCTGAGGGCTTCACAGAACAGCTGTATTTATACTGAGATGAAATGACACACAGGTGGACTCTATTTACTAATTAGGTGACTTCTGAAGACAATTGGTTCCACTAGATTATAGTTAGGGGTATCAGAGTAAAGGGGGCTGAATACGAATGCCCCCCCCCCCCACACTTTTCACATATTTATTTGTATCATTTATCATTTTCCTTCCACTTCACAATTATGTGACACTTTGTGTTGGTCTATCACATAAAATCCCAATAAAATACATTTACGTTTTTGGTTGTAACGTCACAAAATGTGGAGAATTTCAAGGGGTATGAATACTTTTTCAAGGCACTGTAAAGGAAGGGGCTAGTGATGACATCATTGCCCTGCCCGCCCATTTGCTTACGTGGACGGTGATTCATTTGTGAGTAAATGGTTATGTTAGTGGTTGGTAAGGACATGGCGGGTGCAAACAGCCGCTGCTTCCTTAGCAACCATGGACAGCCAGCATAGCGGTGACATCATAGGTCATGTGGTCATATGTAGGTAATGATGTAACCCCCTCCATTCCCTGCTTACATGGCCAGGGACTCCCTACAGCGGGGGGGGGGGGGGGGGTCTTCAAACTTCAGAAACAAAGTTAGTTTGGTTGAAAAAAGGGACAAGTCCATCCAGTTCAATCAATAGAAGGGTAAAAAAAATGTATACGATCCTATATATCCTATTCTATCCCACGGGGGATCCAGAGGAACACCCCAATAAAGCACGGTCCAATTTGCTAAAGCGGGGGGGGGGGGAATCCTTCCTGATCCCCCAAGAGGCAATCGGATATTCCCTGGATCAACTTTATTTATAAATGTTAGTATCCAGTTATATTATGTGTATCTAGAAAAGAATCAAGGCCTATAATGATAATAGTAATAAATAATAAAAAAAATGATAATAGTAATAAAAAAAATTATAAATAATAATAATAATAATATTAATGATAATAGTAATTAAATAATAATAATAATAAATATATTAATAATAATGATACAAGTAATAATTTTTTTAAATAATAATATTAAAATAATAGTAGTTATACAAATAAATAAATAATAATCAAAAATACTTTATTATTATCAATAATAATAATAATAATCACGATAAAAGTAATAAAAAAATCCTAAATAATAATATTAAAATAATAGTAGTAATACAAATAAATAAATAATATAAAATTACATTATTATTATCAATAATAATAATAATAATTATAATAATAATAATAATAATAATAATGAGAAAAGTAATAAAATATAATATTAATAAAATAGTTATAAAAATACAAATTAATAATAAATATACATATAATATTAATAATTATAAAAGTAATAAAAAATATTAAATAATAATATAAAAAAAATAGTAGTAATACAAATAAATAATAATAAAAAATGTGTTATTATTATCAATAATAATAATAATAATGAGAAAAGTAATAAAATATAATATTAATAAAATAGTTATAAAAATACAAATTAATAATACATATAAATATAATATTAATAATGATAAAAGTAATACAAAATATTAAATAATAATATTAAAAAAAATAGTAGTAATACAAATAAATAATAATAAAAAATGCGTTATTATTATCAATAATAATAATAATAATGAGAAAAGTAATAGAATATAATATTAATAAAATAGTTATAAAAATACAAATTAATAATACACATATATATATATAATATTAATAATGATAAAAGTAATACAAAATATTAAATAATAATATTAAAATATTAGTAGTAATACAAATAAATAAATAATAATAAAAAATACATTATTACTATCAATAATAATAATAATAATAATAGAAAAGTAATTTAAATATATTATATTAATAAAATAGTTCTAAAAATACAAATTAATAATAAATATAAATATAATATTAATAATGATAAAAGTAATAAAAAAAATGATAAATAATAATATTAAATAAATAGTAGTAATACAAATAAATAAATAATAATAAAAAATACATTATTATTATCATCAATAATAATAATAATGAGAAAAGTAATTAACATATAATATTAATAAAATAATAGTGATAAAAATACAAATAAATCATAAAATAATAATAACTTAATTAATTTAGTGAACTTGATTATACATTGCGATCTTTGGAGGGGTCTAGGGTCTGCGGGTGCAGGGACCGCAGCTGCCTGATTCGGGACTCGTTCACACCGTGGTGAAGAGACGTCGGTTTTTCTGCAACACGTTCTGCAAGGGCACAACAAAACCAATTGTTCTCTATGTGCCCCGTTCACACCACAACACTGGTATCACGTGCGGATTTTTTCTGCGCAGGAATCTGCAACGTGTACGGCTCCATGTAAACGGTCGTTTTGAACGCCAGATTTCTGGCAGAAAAAGCTGCTTTAAAATATAGCTTTTATCAGCGTTTTTTACTAGCGTTTATTAGCGTTTTTCAGTGTAGCGTTTTTGAGCGTTTATTAGCGTTTTGCGGTTTTTTGCGTTTTTTCCCGCCGAAAAAACTCCCGCACTTTGAACGCGAATTTCTTGCATTCAGAAAAAAGCCCATTAACTCCACTGCTCATTAACACTAAAAAACGCTATGTGTACATGAACACACAGGCTAACATAGAGCGCAGTTAATGGGCTTTTTAAAAAAACGCCAAAACGCCAATAAGCTGCAGTTTTTCAGCTCCTGTGTACATGGAGCCTAAAATAAACTCATTGGAGCGCTGAACTGACGTCTCTGCAAGGGAAATCTGTGCGTCAGTTTCCATCAGTTTTTCTGGGCGTACGGCGTTTCCGGGGCCTCGTAACGGGTTCTTCGATGACTTGCAGGTGCAGCTGTGCGGAAAGCCTGAGTGGCCTGTATGGTGGTGAATGCCCGGTGGTGGCACAGCCAGCTCAGTGAGTAGACGACACAGGCGCGTTCATTGTCCTCCTAGGTATTCATACAGGGAAGTGCAGGGAGGGCTGTGATTGGTTTGAGGAAGAGGAGGTCACATGACAACAAAGGGGGGGGGGGAGCAGAAAACTCCTGAGCTTCATACAGACAAGATCTGTGCAAAAGTTGAAGCAGGAACCTTTTCTTTTTTCCTCCTTCCTCGGGCAGCACCATGGCCCTGACGAAAGACGAATTGCTGAAGCCCATCTGGCACGCCTTCACCGCCCTGGACGTGGACAAGTGTGGAAAAGTCTCCAAGTCACAGCTGAAGGTAGGCAGAGAATCCCCCATGCTTCTCATTGTACATAGGAGGCCGGGGACTACAACCCTCACCATCCCACTGACTACAACCCCCCACCACCCCACTGACTACAACCCCCACCATCCCACTGACTACAACCCCCACCACCCCACTGACTACAACCCCCAACATCCCACTGACTACAACCCCCACCACCCCACTGACTACAACCCCCACCATCCCACTGACTACAACCCCACCACCCCACTGACTACAACCCCCAACATCCCACTGACTACAACCCCCACCACCCCACTGACTACAACCCCCAACATCCCACTGACTACAACCCCCACCACCCCACTGACTACAACCCCCAACATCCCACTGACTACAACCCCCACCACCCCACTGACTACAACCCCCACCATCCCACTGACTACAATCCCCACCATCCCACTGACTACAACCCCCACCATCCCACTGACTACAACCCCCACCACCCCACTGACTACAACCCCCAACATCCCACTGACTACAACCCCACCACCCCACTGACTACAACCCCCAACATCCCACTGACTACAACCCCCACCACCCCACTGACTACAACCCCCAACATCCCACTGACTACAACCCCCACCACCCCACTGACTACAACCCCCACCATCCCACTGACTACAATCCCCACCATCCCACTGACTACAACCCCCACCATCCCACTGACTACAACCCCCACCACCCCACTGACTACAACCCCCAACATCCCACTGACTACAACCCCCACCACCCCACTGACTACAACCCCCAACATCCCACTGACTACAACCCCCACCACCCCACTGACTACAACCCCCAACATCCCACTGACTACAACCCCCACCACCCCACTGACTACAACCCCCACCATCCCACTGACTACAATCCCCACCATCCCACTGACTACAACCCCCACCATCCCACTGACTACAACCCCCACCACCCCACTGACTACAACCCCCAACATCCCACTGACTACAACCCCACCACCCCACTGACTACAACCCCCAACATCCCACTGACTACAACCCCCACCACCCCACTGACTACAACCCCCAACATCCCACTGACTACAACCCCCACCACCCCACTGACTACAACCCCCACCATCCCACTGACTACAATCCCCACCATCCCACTGACTACAACCCCCACCATCCCACTGACTACAACCCCCACCACCCCACTGACTACAACCCCCAACATCCCACTGACTACAACCCCCACCACCCCACTGACTACAACCCCCAACATCCCACTGACTACAACCCCCACCACCCCACTGACTACAACCCCCACCATCCCACTGACTACAACCCCCACCATCCCACTGACTACAACCCCCAACATCCCACTGACTACAACCCCCACCACCCCACTGACTACAACCCCCAACATCCCACTGACTACAACCCCCACCACCCCACTGACTACAACCCCCACCATCCCACTGACTACAATCCCCACCATCCCACTGACTACAACCCCCACCATCCCACTGACTACAACCCCCACCACCCCACTGACTACAACCCCCAACATCCCACTGACTACAACCCCCACCACCCCACTGACTACAACCCCCAACATCCCACTGACTACAACCCCCACCACCCCACTGACTACAACCCCCACCATCCCACTGACTACAACCCCCACCACCCCACTGACTACAACCCCCAACATCCCACTGACTACAACCCCCACCACCCCACTGACTACAACCCCCACCATCCCACTGACTACAATCCCCACCATCCCACTGACTACAACCCCCACCATCCCACTGACTACAACCCCCACCATCCCACTGACTACAACCCCCACCATCCCACTGACTACAACCCCCACATCCCACTGACTACAACCCCCACATCCCACTGACTACAACCCCCACCATCCCAATGATTACAACCCCCACATCCCACTGACTACAACCCCCAACATCCCACTGACTACAACCCCCACTGACTACAACCCCCACCATCCCACTGACTACAACCTCCACCATCCCACTGACTACAACCCCCAACATCCCACTGACTACAACCCCCACTATCCCACTGACTACAACCTCCACCACCTCACTGACTACAACTCCCACCATCCCACTGATTACAACCCCCACCATCCCACTGACTACAACCCCCACTGACTACAACCCCCACCATCCCACTGATTACAACCCCCACCATCCCACTGACTACAACCCCCACATCCCACGGACTACAACCCCCACCATCCCACTGACTACAACCCCCACCATCCCACTGACTACAACCCCCACCATCCCACTGACTACAACCCCCACATCCCACTGACTACAACCCCCACCATCCTACTGACTAAAACCCCCACCATCCCACTGACTACAACCCTCACCATCCCACTGACTACAACCCCCACCACCCTACGGACTACAACCCCCACCATCCCACTGAATACAACCCCCAACATCCCACTGACTACAACCCCCACCATCCCACTGACTACAACCCCCCATCCCACTGACTACAACCCCCACCATCCCACTGACTACAACCATCACAAACCCACTGACTACAACCCCCACCATCCCACTAACTACAGCCCCCACCATCCCACTAACTACAACCCCCACCATCCCACTAACTACAACCCCCACCATCCCACTGACTACAACCCCCACCATCCCACTGACTACAACCATCACAAACCCACTGACTACAACCCCCACCATCCCACTGACTACAACCCCCACCATCCCACTGATTACAACCCCAACATCCCACCGACTACAACCCCCACCATCCCACTAACTAAAACCCCCACCATCCCACTGACTACAACCATCACAAACCCACTGACTACAACCCCCACCATCCCACTAACTACAACCCCCACCATCCCACTAACTACAACACCCACCATCCCACTAACTACAACCCCCACCATCCCACTGACTACAACCCCCACCATCCCACTGACTACAACCATCACAAACCCACTGACTACAACCCCCACAATCCCACTAACTACAACCCCCACCATCCCACTAACTACAACCCCCACCATCCCACTGACTACAACCCCCACCATCCCACTGACTACAACCATCACAAACCCACTGACTACAACCCCCACCATCCCACTGACTACAACCCCCACCATCCCACTGATTACAACCCCAACATCCCACTAACTACAACCCCCACCATCCCACTAACTACAACCCCCACCATCCCACTGACTACAACCATCACAAACCCACTGACTACAACCCCCAACATCCCACTGACCACCTGCAGAATTCTGTAGGACTACAACTCTCATCGTCTGCCCTTTATGTGTTCTCCCCACATTACTATCCAGGGGAGGTCAGAAATATTGGTTACAAATGTATCAATGTATAATAATCTACCAAAGAGTCCCAGAACGGCCATCGGGGGCCACTATCAATGTTAGTTACAAATGTACTACATATTCCTATTGTCACTGCTGGGGTCCCAAAGCAGACATCAGGGGCCACTAACATCCTTTACATTCCCACCATCCCTGTGCTGAGTTCCCGGTTCTGTACACCTGCTGTGCCCATTATGAGGGGTTCCCGCCATCCCTGTGCTGAGTTCCTGGGTCTGTACACCCGCTGTGCCCATTATGAGGGGTTCCCACCATCGCTGTGCTGAGTTCCCGGGTCTGTACACCCGCTGTGCCCATTATGAGGGGTTCCCACCATCCCTGTGCTGAGTTACCGGGTCTGTACACCCCGCTGTGCCCATTATGAGGGGTTCCCACCATCCCTGTGCTGAGTTCCCGGGTCTGTACACCCGCTGTGCCCATTATGAGGGGTTCCCACCGTCCCTGTGCTGAGTTCCCGGGTCTGTACACCCGCTGTGCCCATTATGAGGGGTTCCCACCATCCCTGTGCTGAGTTCCCAGGTCTGTACACCCGCTGTGCCCATTATGAGGGGTTCACACCGTCCCTGTGCTGAGTTCCCGGGTCTGTACACCCGCTGTGCCCATTATGAGGGGTTCCCACCATCCCTGTGCTGAGTTCCCGGGTCTGTACACCCGCTGTGCCCATTATGAGGGGTTCCCACCGTCCCTGTGCTGAGTTCCCGGGTCTGTACACCCGCTGTGTCCATTATGAGAGGTTCCCACCATCCCTGTGCTGAGTTCCCGGGTCTGTACACCCGCTGTGCCCATTATGAGGAGTTCCCACCATCCCTGTGCTGAGTTCCCGGGTCTGTACACCCGCTGTGCCCATTATGAGGAGTTCCCGCCATCCCTGTGCTGAGTTCCTGGGTCTGTACACCCGCTGTGCCCATTATGAGGAGTTCCCACCATCCCTGTGCTGAGTTCCTGGGTCTGTACACCCGCTGTGCCCATTATGAGGGGTTCCCACCATCCCTGTGCTGAGTTCCTGGGTCTGTACACCCGCTGTGCCCATTATGAGGGGTTCCCACCATCCCTGTGCTGAGCTCCCGGGTCTGTACACCCGCCGTGCCCATTATGAGGGGTTCCCACCATCCCTGTGCTGAGTTCCCGGGTCTGTACACCCGCTGTGCCCATTATGAGGGGTTCCCACCATCCCTGTGCTGAGTTCCCGGGTCTGTACACCCGCTGTGCCCATTATGAGGGGTTCCCACCATCCCTGTGCTGAGTTCCCGGGTCTGTACACCCGCTGTGCCCATTATGAGGGGTTCCCACCATCCCTGTGCTGAGTTCCCGGGTCTGTACACCCGCTGTGCCCATTATGAGGGGTTCCCACCATCCCTGTGCTGAGTTCCCGGGTCTGTACACCCGCTGTGCCCATTATGAGAGGTTCCCACCATCCCTGTGCTGAGTTCCCGGGTCTGTACACCCGCTGTGCCCATTATGAGGGGTTCCCACCATCCCTGTGCTGAGTTCCCGGGTCTGTACACCCGCTGTGCCCATTATGAGGGGTTCCCACCATCCCTGTGCTTAGTTCCCGGGTCTGTACACCCGCTGTGCCCATTATGAGGGGTTCCCATCATCCCTGTGCTGAGTTCCCGGGTCTGTACACCCGATGTGCCCATTATGAGGGGTTCCCATCATCCCTGTGCTGAGTTCCCGGGTCTGTACACCCGCTGTGCCCAATATGAGAGGTTCCCACCACCCCTGTGCTGAGTTCCTGGGTCTGTACACCCGCTGTGCCCATTATGAGGGGTTCCCACCACCCCTGTGCTGAGTTCCTGGGTCTGTACGCCTGCAGTGCCCATTATGAGGGGTTCCCACCATCCCTGTGCCGAGTTCCCGGGTCTGTACACCCGCTGTGCCCATTATGAGGGGTTCCCACCATCCCTGTGCTGAGTTCCCGGGTCTGTACACCCGCTGTGCCCAATATGAGAGGTTCCCACCATCCCTGTGCTGAGTTCCCGGGTCTGTACACCCGCTGTGCCCATTATGAGGGGTTCCCACCATCCCTGTGCTGAGTTCCTGGGTCTGTACACCCACTGTGCCCATTATGAGGGGTTCCCACCATCCCTGTGCTGAGCTCCCGGGTCTGTACACCCGCTGTGCCCATTATGAGGGGTTCCCACCATCCCTGTGCTGAGCTCCCGGGTCTGTACACCCGCTGTGCCCATTATGAGGACTTCCCACCATCCCTGTGCTGAGTTCCCGGGTCTGTACACCCGCTGTGCCCATTATGAGGGTTCCCACCATCCCTGTGCTGAGTTCCTGGGTCTGTACACCCGCTGTGCCCATTATGAGGGGTTCCCACCATCCCTGTGCTGAGTTCCCGGGTCTGTACACCCCGCTGTGCCCATTATGAGGGGTTCCCACCATCCCTGTGCTGAGTTCCCGGGTCTGTACACCCGCTGTGCCCATTATGAGGGGTTCCCACCGTCCCTGTGCTGAGTTCCCGGGTCTGTACACCCGCTGTGCCCATTATGAGGGGTTCCCACCATCCCTGTGCTGAGTTCCCGGGTCTGTACACCCGCTGTGCCCATTATGAGGGGTTCCCACCGTCCCTGTGCTGAGTTCCCGGGTCTGTACACCCGCTGTGTCCATTATGAGAGGTTCCCACCATCCCTGTGCTGAGTTCCCGGGTCTGTACACCCGCTGTGCCCATTATGAGGAGTTCCCACCATCCCTGTGCTGAGTTCCCGGGTCTGTACACCCGCTGTGCCCATTATGAGGAGTTCCCGCCATCCCTGTGCTGAGTTCCTGGGTCTGTACACCCGCTGTGCCCATTATGAGGGGTTCCTGCCATCCCTGTGCTGAGTTCCTGGGTCTGTACACCCGCTGTGCCCATTATGAGGGGTTCCCACCATCCCTGTGCTGAGTTCCTGGGTCTGTACACCCGCTGTGCCCATTATGAGGGGTTCCCACCATCCCTGTGCTGAGCTCCCGGGTCTGTACACCCGCCGTGCCCATTATGAGGGGTTCCCACCATCCCTGTGCTGAGTTCCCGGGTCTGTACACCCGCTGTGCCCATTATGAGGGGTTCCCACCATCCCTGTGCTGAGTTCCCGGGTCTGTACACCCGCTGTGCCCATTATGAGGGGTTCCCACCATCCCTGTGCTGAGTTCCCGGGTCTGTACACCCGCTGTGCCCATTATGAGGGGTTCCCACCATCCCTGTGCTGAGTTCCCGGGTCTGTACACCCGCTGTGCCCATTATGAGGGGTTCCCACCATCCCTGTGCTGAGTTCCCGGGTCTGTACACCCGCTGTGCCCATTATGAGAGGTTCCCACCATCCCTGTGCTGAGTTCCCGGGTCTGTACACCCGCTGTGCCCATTATGAGGGGTTCCCACCATCCCTGTGCTGAGTTCCCGGGTCTGTACACCCGCTGTGCCCATTATGAGGGGTTCCCACCATCCCTGTGCTTAGTTCCCGGGTCTGTACACCCGCTGTGCCCATTATGAGGGGTTCCCATCATCCCTGTGCTGAGTTCCCGGGTCTGTACACCCGCTGTGCCCAATATGAGAGGTTCCCACCACCCCTGTGCTGAGTTCCTGGGTCTGTACACCCGCTGTGCCCATTATGAGGGGTTCCCACCACCCCTGTGCTGAGTTCCTGGGTCTGTACGCCTGCAGTGCCCATTATGAGGGGTTCCCACCATCCCTGTGCCGAGTTCCCGGGTCTGTACACCCGCTGTGCCCATTATGAGGGGTTCCCACCATCCCTGTGCTGAGTTCCCGGGTCTGTACACCCGCTGTGCCCAATATGAGAGGTTCCCACCATCCCTGTGCTGAGTTCCCGGGTCTGTACGCCTGCAGTGCCCATTATGAGGGGTTCCCACCATCCCTGTGCTGAGTTCCTGGGTCTGTACACCCGCTGTGCCCAATATGAGAGGTTCCCACCATCCCTGTGCTGAGTTCCCGGGTCTGTACACCCGCTGTGCCCATTATGAGGGGTTCCCACCATCCCTGTGCTGAGCTCCCGGGTCTGTACACCCGCTGTGCCCATTATGAGGGGTTCCCACCATCCCTGTGCTGAGCTCCCGGGTCTGTACACCCGCTGTGCCCATTATGAGGACTTCCCACCATCCCTGTGCTGAGTTCCCGGGTCTGTACACCCGCTGTGCCCATTATGAGGGTTCCCACCATCCCTGTGCTGAGTTCCCGGGTCTGTACACCCGCTGTGCCCATTATGAGGGTTCCCACCATCCCTGTGCTGAGTTCCCGGGTCTGTACATCCGCTGTGCCCATTATGAGGGGTTCCCACCATCCCTGTGCTGAGTTCCCGGGTCTGTACACCCGCTGTGCCCATTATGAGGGGTTCCCACCATCCCTGTGCTGAGTTCCCGGGTCTGTACACCCGCTGTGCCCATTATGAGGGGTTCCCACCATCCCTGTGCTGAGTTCCCGGGTCTGTACACCCGCTGTGCCCATTATGAAGGGTTCCCACCATCCCTGTGCTGAGTTCCTGGGTCTGTACACCCGCTGTGCCCATTATGAGGGGTTCCCACCGTCCCTGTGCTGAGTTCCCGGGTCTGTACATCCGCTGTGCCCATTATGAGGGGTTCCCACATCCCTGTGCTGAGTACCCGGGTCTGTACATCCGCTGTGCCCATTATGAGGGGTTCCCACCATCCCTGTGCTGAGTTCCCGGGTCTGTACATCCGCTGTGCCCATTATGAGGGGTTCCCACCATCCCTGTGCTGAGTTCCCGGGTCAGGTTCTAGCATTAGATCTCCTCTGTAACTCTAAACTGGTAACCTGTAAAAATGTTTAAAGCGTAGCCTGTGGAGATTTTTAAGTACCGTAGTTTATCGCCATTCCACGAGCGTGCGCAATTCCAAAACATGACATGTTTGGTATCTATTTACTCGGCGTAACATCATCTTTTATATTTTACTTAAAAATTGGGTATTTTGTGTATATTTGTATATGTGTTTTTTTTTTTTTTTGCATTAAGATTTAATAAAGTGTATTTTCTTCCCCCAAAAAATGCGTTTGAAAACCGCTGCGCAAGTACCGTGTGACATAAAAATTTGCAACGATCGCCATTTTATTCTCTAGGGTCTCTGCTAAAACGAAATATATATACTGTTTGGGGGGTTCTAAGTCATTTTCTAGCAAAAAAAAAAAATCCATGTTTTAACTTGTAAACAAAAAGTATCAGAAAAGGTCTTCAAGTGCTGAAGAACTCCTTTGTATCTGCGGCACGTGTCGGGAAAGCCATCGGAATGGGCGGCGGGGGATTTTCAAATCTGGCGCAAGCCGATTTTTAAAGGGCCATCCTGCGATACAAGCGTCGCTATAACTTTATTGAACCCCCCCCCCCCCCCCCCCCCGGCTATGTCATCCTCTTCTCAGCCGGCTGAGCGGGGGCACAGCCGGAGGGGGTGGTGCGCACAGATCGTTGTCACCCATCAAGGTCACAGGTGCTAGCCTTGTGGTTGTTTTCGGGGTGTCTTAAAGGGCCGAGGCGGAAGTTGCGGTACAAACGGTGATCCCGTGTCACAGGACAGAGCCGGAGGGCAGGAGAACAGGCGGTGTGGCAGATTTCACAAGTACGGCTCTGAACTCGCGACGTTAACTCTTAACTCCAAGAGGAAGTTGTGAAATGATCACCCGGAAAGTCGAAGGATAAAAATACCCCAAGCGAGTGTGCGGTCCGAGACTACAAACAATCTGCCGTATCATTGGGCGAGCAATCATTCCCCCTCTTATCACACGCCCCGCTGATTAAAAGGAATCGATCACCTGTGTGAGAAGGCTACAATAGAAGCTGCCGTGACTATATAGGTAAAAGGTCAGACATTTTTTCCAGAAAATAACTCAAAATATTCACCAAAATTCATCGGTCGTCATCATTTTATCCTAAACTAGGGATGAGCTCCGGCGTGTTCGCATTGAACACGTGCAGAGCCCGCCAAGGAAGTCGGCACCGTCGGAACCGCGCTGCGCTAATCACAGGCAGGGAGACATTTCTCCGATCTCTGCAGCCGAGCATCGGGACAATGTCTCTCTGCCTGTCATTAGCGCAGCGCGGTGCCGACATCCTGGCGGGCTCTGCACGTGTTCAATGCGAACACGCCGGAGCTCCTCCCTATCCTAAACCAACAAACTACAAGCCTGTTAACTAGACATGTGCGATTCGTTTAGTTCGAATCGAAAATTCGTACAAATTTGCGAAAATTCGTACATTGGGAAGCATCCGAAATACGAATTTCTATTCTTACGCATTTTATACGAAATACGAAATTTTGTTGAGGAATTTGGTTTGGGGAGTGGGAGAGACGGGAGTGGGAGAGACGCTCAGACTGGTACTGGTAGTCGATGGGAGATTCAGAATTGGACAAAATAAGAATGTTCGTTAATATCGTTTTATTATTGTCATAATAATTACGATTATTCCTTATGATGAAGTTAAAAATCCAGGAAGTCAGCACAGCACAGGGATGGGGGGAGCCCCTCATAATGAGCACAGCACAGGGATGATGGGAGCCCCTCATAGTGAGCACAGCACAGGGATGGTGGGAGCCCCTCATAATGAGCACAGCACAGGGATGGTGGGAGCTCCTCATAGTGAGCACAGCACAGGGATGGTGGGAGCCCCTCATAGTGAGCACAGCACAGGGATGGTGGGAGCCCCTCATAATGAGCACAGCACAGGGATGGTGGGAGCCCCTCATAGTGAGCACAGCACAGGGATGGGGGGAGCCCCTCATAATGAGCGCAGCACAGGGATGGGGGGAGCCCCTCATAATGAGCACAGCACAGGGATGGGGGGAGCCCCTCATAATGAGCACAGCACAGGGATGGGGGGAGCTCCTCATAGTGAGCACAGCACAGGGATGGTGGGAGCCCCTCATAATGAGCACAGCACAGGGATGGGGGGAGCCCCTCATAATGAGCACAGCACAGGGATGGGGGGAGCCCCTCATAATGAGCACAGCACAGGGATGGGGGGAGCCCCTCATAGTGAGCACAGCACAGGGATGATGGGAGCCCCTCATAGTGAGCACAGCACAGGGATGGTGGGAGCCCCTCATAATGAGCACAGCACAGGGATGGTGGGAGCCCCTCATAATGAGCACAGCACAGGGATGATGGGAGCCCCTCATAATGAGCACAGCACAGGGATGGTGGGAGCCCCTCATAATGAGCACAGCACAGGGATGGGGGGAGCCCCTCATAATGAGCACAGCACAGGGATGGTGGAAGCCCCTCATAATGAGCACAGCACAGGGATGGTGGGAGCTCCTCATAATGAGCACAGCACAGGGATGGGGGGAGCCCCTCATAGTGAGCACAGCACAGGGATGGTGGGAGCCCCTCATAATGAGCACAGCACAGGGATGGGGGAGCCCCTCATAATGAGCACAGCACAGGGATGGGGGGAGCCCCTCATAATGAGCACAGCACAGGGATGGGGGGAGCCCCTCATAGTGAGCACAGCACAGGGATGATGGGAGCCCCTCATAATGAGCACAGCACAGGGATGGTGGGAGCCCCTCATAATGAGCACAGCACAGGGATGGGGGAGCCCCTCATAATGAGCACATCACAGGGATGGTGGGAGCCCCTCATAATGAGCACAGCACAGGGATGGTGGGAGGCCCTCATAATGAGCACAGCACAGGGATGGTGGGAGCCCCTCATAATGAGCACAGCGCAGGGATGGTGGGAGCCCCTCATAATGAGCACAGCGCAGGGATGGTGGGAGCCCCTCATAATGAGCACAGCGCAGGGATGGTGGGAGGCCCTCATAATGAGCACAGCGCAGGGATGGTGGGAGGCCCTCATAATGAGCACAGCACAGGGATGGTGGGAGCCCCTCATAATGAGCACAGCACAGGGATGGGGGGAGCCCCTCATAATGAGCACAGCACAGGGATGGGGGGAGCCCCTCATAATGAGCACAGCACAGGGATGGGGGGAGCCCCTCATAATGAGCACAGCACAGGGATGATGGGAGCCCCTCATAGTGAGCACAGCACAGGGATGATGGGAGCCCCTCATAATGAGCACAGCACAGGGATGGTGGGAGCCCCTCATAATGAGCACAGCACAGGGATGGTGGGAGCCCCTCATAATGAGCACAGCACAGGGATGGGGGGAGCCCCTCATAATGAGCACAGCACAGGGATGGTGGGAGCCCCTCATAATGAGCACAGCACAGGGATGGGGGGAGCCCCTCATAATGAGCACAGCACAGGGATGGTGGGAGCCCCTCATAATGAGCACAGCACAGGGATGGTGGGAGGCCCTCATAATGAGCACAGCACAGGGATGGTGGGAGGCCCTCATAATGAGCACATCGCAGGGATGGTGGGAGGCCCTCATAATGAGCACAGCGCAGGGATGGTGGGAGCCCCTCATAATGAGCACAGCGCAGGGATGGTGGGAGGCCCTCGTAATGAGCACAGCACAGGGATGGTGGGAGCACCTCATAATGAGCACAGCACAGGGATGGTGGGAGCCCCTCATAATGAGCACAGCACAGGGATGGGGGGAGCCCTCATAATGAGCACAGCACAGGGATGGTGGGAGCCCCTCATAATGAGCACAGCGCAGGGATGGTGGGAGGCCCTCATAATGAGCACAGCACAGGGACGGTGGGAGCCCCTCATAATGAGCACAGCACAGGGATGGGGGGAGCCCCTCATAATGAGCACAGCACAGGGATGATGGGAGCCCCTCATAATGAGCACAGCACAGGGATGGTGGGAGCCCCTCATAATGAGCACAGCACAGGGATGGTGGGAGCCCCTCATAATGAGCACATCACAGGGATGGTGGGAGCCCCTCATAATGAGCACAGCACAGGGATGGTGGGAGCCCCTCATAATGAGCACAGCACAGGGATGGTGGGAGCCCCTCATAATGAGCACATCACAGGGATGGTGGGAGCCCCTCATAATGAGCACAGCGCAGGGATGGTGGGAGCCCCTCATAATGAGCACAGCGCAGGGATGGTGGGAGCTCCTCATAATGAGCACAGCACAGGGATGATGGGAGCCCCTCATAGTGAGCACAGCACAGGGATGATGGGAGCCCCTCATAATGAGCACAGCACAGGGATGGTGGGAGCCCCTCATAATGAGCACAGCACAGGGATGGTGGGAGCCCCTCATAATGAGCACAGCACAGGGATGGGGGGAGCCCCTCATAATGAGCACAGCACAGGGATGGTGGGAGCCCCTCATAATGAGCACAGCACAGGGATGGGGGGAGCCCCTCATAATGAGCACAGCACAGGGATGGTGGGAGCCCCTCATAATGAGCACAGCACAGGGATGGTGGGAGGCCCTCATAATGAGCACAGCACAGGGATGGTGGGAGGCCCTCATAATGAGCACAGCGCAGGGATGGTGGGAGGCCCTCATAATGAGCACAGCGCAGGGATGGTGGGAGCCCCTCATAATGAGCACAGCGCAGGGATGGTGGGAGGCCCTCGTAATGAGCACAGCACAGGGATGGTGGGAGCACCTCATAATGAGCACAGCACAGGGATGGTGGGAGCCCCTCATAATGAGCACAGCACAGGGATGGGGGGAGCCCTCATAATGAGCACAGCACAGGGATGGTGGGAGCCCCTCATAATGAGCACAGCGCAGGGATGGTGGGAGGCCCTCATAATGAGCACAGCACAGGGACGGTGGGAGCCCCTCATAATGAGCACAGCACAGGGATGGGGGGAGCCCCTCATAATGAGCACAGCACAGGGATGATGGGAGCCCCTCATAATGAGCACAGCACAGGGATGGTGGGAGCCCCTCATAATGAGCACAGCACAGGGATGGTGGGAGCCCCTCATAATGAGCACATCACAGGGATGGTGGGAGCCCCTCATAATGAGCACAGCACAGGGATGGTGGGAGCCCCTCATAATGAGCACAGCACAGGGATGGTGGGAGCCCCTCATAATGAGCACATCACAGGGATGGTGGGAGCCCCTCATAATGAGCACAGCGCAGGGATGGTGGGAGCCCCTCATAATGAGCACAGCGCAGGGATGGTGGGAGCTCCTCATAATGAGCACAGCACAGGGATGGTGGGAGCCCCTCATAATGAGCACAGCGCAGGGATGGTGGGAGCCCCTCATAATGAGCACAGCGCAGGGATGGTGGGAGCCCCTCATAATGAGCACAGCGCAGGGATGGTGGGAGCCCCTCATAATGAGCACAGCGCAGGGATGGTGGGAGCCCCTCATAATGAGCACAGCGCAGGGATGGTGGGAGCCCCTCATAATGAGCATAATGAGTCGATGACTGCCATATTGAGAAAGGTTTTTTTTTGCTTTTTGAATTCATCATAACGAATATTCGGAATTGTTACGAAAAGTTAACAAATGTAACGAAAATTCGTATTTCGAACTAAACAAATCCGAATTGAATTCCGGACACGAATTTCGAATTTTCGTCTAATACGGAACGAAAGGAAACAAATTTATTGACGGTGCTCATGTCTAGCTAGATACTGGGAGATCAACAATCTGCAGGGTTAGTAATTATTGAATAATCAGAAGAGGCTTATGCCGCGTACACACGATCATTTTTCCCGTCGGGAAAAATTACATTTTTTTTTTTAACAAGAAAAACGACCGTCTGTGGGCTTTTTGTCATTTTTCCCGACGGGAAAAACGGCATTAATCACGACGAGAAAAATTAGAACATGCTCAAATTTTTCTCGTCGTGATTCCTGTCATTTTTTTCCGTGGCAGTTTTCCCATAGGGAAACACTGCCGGGGGAGCCTACACACGGTCGTTTTTCTCGACCAAAAAAAAAAAATGTCGGCCGTGTGTAGGGAACCAAGCCATTCCCTCGTTTTTCCCATCGATTTTCTCGACAGTGTTTTCACCGTCGAGAAAATCGATCGTGTGTACGCGGCATGAGAGGAACATTCATTGTGTAACGTGTTCAACATGCCGGTGAGGAGATTCCCTCACCGAGGATGACGGCGGCGGCAGCATCCCGAGGACCGAGCGATTGCTCAGCCTCGTCTGCCGACATCGCGGGCGCCCTGGACAGGTAAGTGTCCATTTTTTTAAAAGTCAGCAGCTGCAGTATTTGTAGATGCTGGCTTTTAAAAAAAATAAAAAATTGGGGTAACCCTCCTCTTTAACTAGAAAAGTCTGTTCCCTGCCAGCATGGTGCACTCTTGCTTTTTATGAGAAATCCCTGGTCTTTCTGCAGAGGTCCGACACACCCTCTACTGAGTCGGAGCTAGAGCTTCCTAATCAGCAAAGATCATGAACATTGCATATTGCAGAGCTCTAGCTCTTACTCAGCAGGACACACTTCAGACCTCTGCAGAGAGACCACTGCTTCCTCCACAGAGAAAAAGGGACCTTCTCTGCAGCTTGCTGGCACGGATAGGCTTTTCCACTCAGGCTGGCCATTCAAACAGCAACCAGCCTGACTGAGTCCTGTTGGAAGGACCCTTGCTCTACGTGTTGAAGCAGTGGGATCTCTGTAGAGGCCCCAACATGCTACGTTAGACAAAGAGCTTCAGCAAAACTCATGTGCTCTCTCTTGATTTGGAGAGTTCTAAATCTGACTTGCCCTCTAGTCTATTAATATCTACAATAAAAGCCGAGTTCCGTCTGGGGAAAAAAAAAACAAATAGTGCAGCTGCTGACTTTTAATCTATGGACACTTACCTGTCCATGGAGCCTGCGATGTCCTCACCCGAAACTGATCTTCGGATCGACACACGGGTGCTGCCGCCGCCGCCAGGGCAGGACTTAGGGTGGTGGGGGCCCCTGGGCTTGAGTCACTTTCGGGCCCTACCTTCTATACATAAAAAAATGGGCGTGGCTCAAATGGGCGTGGCTCAGAAGGGGGTGTGGTTAGAGTCTGAGATGAATGAGGGATGGAGGGAGAAAGAAAGCAGAGTCATGGGGGACGCCGGTCAAATGCACCTTGCACTGAGAGGGTCATTAGACACTCATACATTATATAGCGAGTGACTTTCCTGGTTGATCACTCTTCCGAGTCTTCCGTCCCCTACTACAAGCAGGACTCAGGAGAAGCCGACTGTCCACTTTGAGCGCCCGCCCTGCAGTGCATTCTGGGAGGTGTAGTCTCTGCAGCGTGTAGGCACAGCCCGGCCGAGTTTAGTGTGTACTGTTGAGAACTACATCTCCCATCATGCAATGTGTTGCCAACTAGGACAGCGGTGGAGCTTGCTATTGGCTGCTGCCGCTGATCAGGGTGTAACGGGGGGGGGGGGGGGGAACTTTCAATGTGTGTCGGCGGTGATGTTCTTTCTGTCACGCTAATCTGACAGAACGCCGGCCCGCTCACGGCTCACCCCGCCAGCCTTTGCCTAATTAGAGAGCCGCCTCTGCAGGCAGGGGCCCCCTAGTGGACGGGGCCCATGGGCTTGAGCCCAGTCAAGCCCAATGGTAAGTCCGGCCCTGGCCGCCGCCATTCCTGGTAAGGGAACCAGGCAGTGAAGACTTTCGGCTTCAATCCTAGTTCCCTACTGCGAATGGGCGAGTCACGTTGTGTGTTCTGAATGGTCCCTGCTGTCTTCTGGGACCTGTGTGTCTCTCAGAAGACGGAGGAGGAGGGGCCAGACATGGCGTAGTTTGCCGCACGATGGGAGCAAATACCCGGATTTGACAGGTATCTGCTCCCCCCCTCCTCTCTGAAAGGTGCCAAATGTGACACCAGAGGGGGGGGGGGGGAATCCGATCAGCGGATGTTCCATTTCTGGGTGGAACTCCGCCTTAAGCCCCAAGTGGTTGGACCTGCCAGAGGACGGGCTTCCTAGGCAAGTTGGCATGTTTGCCCCGAGCTCTACATGACTTTGTCCCGACACTGGGTAACCCTACTGACCAATAGGGAGGCAGAGTGGAAGCACAGATTTGCCAGTAACTTTAGCTGTCTAGAACTCTCTATCTATTGCTCCTTCTGAAGGTTCCATCACACTCCCAGTTGGGATTGCTCAGATTTGCCGCGGGTTCAAGGCACGTCTACTTTAAACATTCCTCCTGAGTCCTGACCAGAAGAAAGCCAAGCCGGGAAACTTTAGAGCCTTTGTGTAGGAGATACGGATCAGCGCTCGGCGTAGATAAAAAAACGAAGTTTGTAACAGTTGGTATTTACTGCGCCGGGACGCGGCAATGAATGATGCCGATTTATAATGCATGAGCCCCCCAGCTGCTCTAATTGTTCCATTTATAAGGAGCAGATCACGTGTCCTTCGGGAGAACAGAGAATTGCCCGCTGGATGGAAATGACGCTCGGCGCGGTATCACATTCCAGTGCCGGGCCGGTGTGTGTGTGGAAAATTATAATGGAGAGTCACGGGGATTCACGTAACTGTGGATTTCTAGATCCCTTGGCCTCCATTTTACATTTGAGCGCTCCGTGAACACTCGCAAAAGCGCGTTTTTTTTTACGTGTGTTTATGAAGCGTGCGCAAACAAAGTCCACCCCCGAAGGTGTTAACGGCACCCCAAACACGGCAAACGGACGCAAGTTTTCACGCACGTCAAAACAATGTGTGAAGCTCAACACCCAGGCAGGATCTTTGTCGCCCACAGGGCTGCCCACTCAAATGAATGGACTACCCTATACGTGTAACACAATACAAAAAAAAACACGCAATAATAAGCTTTAGAAAATGCGCGTTCATAATACACTAGCACTGCCGGATTAAGCTCATATGACGTCCTTCTGGAACGCGACTCGGCTATGGGGCAGTGCTGCGCCGCGATCTGTCACCGGCTGTGTCCATCGGATTGGCTGATCAGTGTACCGACTTGCTGCCGGTACCATGTGATTGCTGTAACCAATCGCAGCAGATCACATGACCGATGTACACAATGGACGGCTTCCTTTCATGCCATCCATTGTATACCATTGTGTTAGCTAGCTGTGATTGGTCATAGTGATCAAATGGTACAGACAGGGCCAATCAACTGCACATCTGTACCATGTGATAAGCTGTGGCCAATCACAGCAGATCACATGACCGATGTACACAACGGAAGGCTTCCTTTCATGCCATACATTGTGTACCATTGTGTTAGCTAGCTGTGATTGGTCATAGTGATCAAATGGTACAGACAGGGCCAATCAACCGCACATCTGTACTATGTGATTAGCTGTGGCCAATCACAGCAGATCACATGACCGTTTGTACACAATGGACGGCTTCTTTCATGTCATCCATTGTGTACCATTGTGTTAGCTAGCTATGATTGGTCATAGTGATCAAATGGTACAGACAGGGCCAATCAACCGCACATCTGTACCATGTGATAAGCTGTGGCCAATCAGAGCAGATCACATGACCGATGTACACAACGGAAGGCTTCCTTTCATGCCATACATTGTGTACCATTGTGTTAGCTAGCTGTGATTGGTCATAGTGATCAAATGGTACAGACAGGGCCAATCAACCGCACATCTGTACCATGTGATAAGCTGTGGCCAATCACAGCAGATCACATGACCGATGTACACAACGGACGGCTTCCTTTCATGCCATACATTGTGTACTATTGTGTTAGCTAGCTGTGATTGGTCATAGTGATCAAATGGTACAGACAGGGCCAATCAACCGAACATCTGTACCATGTGATTAGCTGTGGCTAATCACAGCTAATCACAACAATACACACTAAATGAATCAGTTTCATTCAGTAAAAATGGTTGCTTATACCAATGAAATTCATTGGTATAAGCAATCATAATGTGTAAAAAAAAAAAATCCTAATCACTTCCCCAGAGTAGTACCGTGTTACTATGGTAACACTGTATTGTTCTGGTAACAGTATGTTGAAAAAAAAAATCGTAAAAAAAAAAAGAAAATGTAATAAAAAAAATATATATATATTTTTTCTACAAACTGTCACCAGTCCCCGGTCACAACCACAACCATTATATGATGACGCTGTGCTGCACTGGTGACAGTACGTACAACAAAAAAATAAAAAATTGTTTTTGATTTCTTAATTTTCCCAAAAAATATGACAAAAAAATTACAACTTCGAAAAACTCGGCATGCCTCCTACTAAATACCTTGGACTGTCTACTTTTCAAAAAATGGGTAAGTTGGGGGTATTTGTACTGTCCTGACATTTTTGGGCCTCAAGAAATGAGATCGGCCGTCAGTACATCAGGATTGATCGATTTTTTTTTCAGATATATATCCCATAGTTTGTAGACTCTATAACTTTCCTACAGACTAAATAATATCCACTGATTTGGGTTATTTTCTGCACCAAATAAATACATTTTGGGCTAAATTTATGAAGAAAGAATTTTTTATTTTCAAAAATGTTTTTTTTTTTTTTTCACAATATGATTTTATTGTAAAGTTTTTTTTTCAAAATTTATAATAAAAACGAAGAAAAACGCGTTTTTTTTTTAAAATTTTCTGTCTTTTTTCTTTTATTTAGCAAAAAAAGAAAACAAAAACCCCAGTGATGATTAAATACCACCAAAAGAAAGCTCTATTTGTGTGGTAATTTTTTTTAAAAAACTGTCATATGGGTACAGCGTTGCATGACCGCGCAATTGTCACTCAGAGTGTGGAAGCGCTGAAAGTTGAAAATTGGCCTGGGCAGGAAAGGGGGCCGAAAGTGGTTAAGAAATCTTCATTGTCATTTTTTTTTTTTTTTACGATCCAATCCAATATTATTTTGATCCGTTGTCGCAAGGGCCCTTAACCTGCGTGGCTCCCATAGGCTGATGCCTACTTTGCCTATTTGGTAATCCGGCTCTGTACGCTAGGTTTACATGACTGCATGTTGGGAAAGCAAAATTGCGTGTTTTCCTGATTTGCACATAAACATGCCCCCCTATGCATCGGCAAACATGCTAACTTTTGCGCAAACCAGGTGCGGTGCGGTGTGTTTTTGGAAAAGAGTCAGGGAGTTATTTTCCGCATTTGTAGTGCAGCCCTTGCAATGTTAACTGCCCTCCCCCCGCCTGCAACGTACTGCCGACGGACGGCCGCTGTAGAAAATCCATACCTCCCAACATTTTGAGATGGGAATAAGGGACACCTACTAGCAAACGTATGTAGGCAAAGGATACGCCCCTGCCACGCCCCTTAAAGGGGACATAACCAAAAAAAAAAAAGGTTAATTAAATCCACAAGTGCTTTTTTTTTACCACTAATATTCCTCTATATTGGCTTTTAAAATGTACAAGTGCAGCAATTTCGAATCTGGATGAAAAGTTTAGCGCTGGGAAACACTTTTTGAAAGCTAAAAAGTGCATTTTATATACAACTCTATAGATCAGACCAAAATGAGGGACAAATGAGGAGGACAGAGGGACTTTGCTCCAAATCGGGGACAGTCCCTCGAATTCGGGGACAGTTGGGAATAGGGTTGCCACCTTTTCATCAAGCCAAACCAGAACACTTTAGCGGCACACAACAATTTATTTTTTATTTTTGCAATTTACACTTTATTATGTTAATAATGGGAGAAGCATAAGGAGCTTAGTTAAATCAAACAAGGTCAGTCTGTCCCCTAGTAAAGTCCCCCCCCCCCAGGTCAGTTTGTCCCCCAGTATAATCCCTCTGGGTCAGTCTATCCCCCAGTATAATTCTCCTGGGTCAGTCTGTTCCCCAGTATAATCCCACTGGGTCAGTCAGTCCCCCAGTATAATCCCACTGGGTCAGTCTGTCCCCCAGTATAATCCCCCTGGGTCTGTTTGTCCCCCAGTATAATCCCCCTGGGTCTGTCTGTCCCCCAGTATAATCCCCCTGGATCTGTCTGTCCCCCAGTATAATCCCCCCAGGTCAGTTTGTCCCCCAGTATAATCCCTCTGGGTCAGTCTATCCCCCAGTATAATCCCTCTGGGTCAGTCTGTCCCCCAGTATAATCCCCCTGGGTCAGTCTGTCCCCCAGTATAATCCCCCTGGGTCAGTCTGTCCCCCAGTATAATCCCACTGGGTCTGTCTGTCCCCCAGTATAATCCCCCTGGGTCAGTCTGTCCCCCAGTATAATCCCCCTGGGTCAGTCTGTCCCCCAGTATAATCCCCCTGGGTCAGTCTGTCCCCCAGTATAATTCCCCTGGGTCAGTCTGTCCCCCAGTATAATTCCCCTGGGTCAGTCTGTCCCCCAGTATAATTCCCCTGGGTCAGTCTGTCCCCCAGTATAATCCCACTGGGTCAATCTGTCCCCCAGTATAATCCCACTGGGTCAATCTGTCCCCCAGTATAATCCCACTGGGTCAATCTGTCCCCCAGTATAATCGCCCAAGGCCAGTCTGTACCCCGGTTAAAGCGCCCCCCCACCAATATAATTGAAAGCACTGGAAGCCGACTGGAGGGGAGAGGGGGAAAGGACACAGGATCTAAAACCCAGACTGAATCCGGGACAGGTGGCAACCCTAGTTGGGAGCTATGGCAAAACAATGTACCCCCCCAGGTCAGTCTGTACCCCAGTATAATCCCCCTGGGTCAGTCTGTCCCCCAGTATAATCCCCCTGGGTCAGTCTGTCCCCCAGTATAATCCCCCTGGGTCCGTCTGTCCTCCAGTATAATTCCCCTCATCAGTCTGTCCCCCAGTACATCCCCCCAGGTCCGTCTGTCCCCCAGTATAATCCCCCCCCCCCCCCGGGTCAGTCTGTCCCCCAGTATAATCCCCCTGGGTCCGTCTGTCCCCCAGTATAATCCCCCTGGGTCAGTCTGTCCCCCAGTATAATTGCCCAGGGCCAGTCTGTACCCCAGTTAAAGTGCCCCCCACCAATATAATTGAAAGCACTGGAAGCCGACTGGAGGAGAGAGGAGCAAAGGAGGACTGGTGCTGCAGGGCTGCCACTAATGTGTTCGGGTTTTAGGTGGACTAAAACCCGGACACAGGATCTAAAACCTGGACTGAATCCTGGACAGGTGGCAACCCTAGTTGGGAGCTATGGCAAAACAATGTACCCCCCCAGGTCAGTCTGTACCCCAGTATAATCCCTCATTGGTCAGTCTGTACCCAATTATAATCCCTCATTGGTCAGTCTGTCCCCCAGTATAATTCCCCTGGGTCAGTCTGTCCCCCAGTATAATCCCCCTGGGTCCGTCTGTCCCCCAGTATAATCCCCCTGGGTCTGTCTGTCCCCCAGTATAATCCCCCTGTGTCTGTCTGTCCCCCAGTATAATCCCCCTGTGTCCGTCTGTCCCCCAGTATAATCCCCCTGGGTCCGTCTGTCCCCCAGTATAATCCCCCTGGGTCTGTCTGTCCCCCAGTATAATCCCCCTGTGTCCGTCTGTCCCCCAGTATAATCCCCCTGGGTCCGTCTGCCCCCCAGTATAATTCCCCTGGGTCCATCTGTCCCCCAGTATAATTGCCCTGGGTCAGTCTGTCCCCCAGTACATCCCCACAGGTCCATCTGTCGTCCAGTATAATCCCACTGGGTCAATCTGTCCCCCAGTATAATTGCCCAAGGCCAGTCTGTACCCCAGTTAAAGCGCCCTCCCCGCCAATATAATTGAAAGCACTGGACGCTGATTGGAGGGGAGAGGAGGAAAGGAGGACTGGTGCTACAGGGCTGCCAATGATGTGTCCGGGTTTTGGTTGGACTAAAACCCGGACACAGGATCTAAAACCCGCACTGAATCCTAGACAGATGGCAACCCTAGTTGGGAGCTATGGCAAAACAATGTACCCGTACTTCGCTGCCTACTTCCGGGTTTAGGGTGCATGCATATGCTCCCCCCGCCCAGCTCCCACTGTGATTGTACACAGCGAGAGCCTGTCAGAAAGTCCCGCCCACTGATTCACGGCTAGGTCCAATCACAGCCCAGAGCTCTCTGTTGGTAAACAGCACAGAGCTCTGTACACAGGGAGCGTTCTGGCAGTTTCTCATCCCTGCAAAGCAGGAATAAGAAACAAAGAGATTATTAGTAAAAAGCAGCACACTGTAAAACACACCTTTACACATTGTTAGGCACACATTTACTCCCCTTGATCGCCCCCAGATGTTAACCCCTTCCCAGCCAGTGTCATTAGTACAGTGACAGTATATAGTATTATCACTGACCACTGTATTAGTGTCACTATCGATGTCAGTGGCAGTTAGTCAGTTCCCCCTCACAGTGTCAGTTAGTGTCAGATTGTCCGCCGCACTATCGCAGTCCCATTATAAGTCGCTGATCGCCGCCATTACTAGTATAGAAAAAATAAAAAAATAAAAGTTCCAGTATATATCCCATCATTTTTAGACGCCATAACATTCACAAAAACCAATCAATATACACTTATTATACTTTTTTTTTTCTTTTTTTTTTACCAAAATATGTGATGATATATGAGAATATGAGAAATATATGAGAACACCAGCAATTGTATTCAGGTAGCTTTAGGTGCACACTGTGCAAAGCACACAGTACACTAAATGAAAACACTGCAGCTAGCACAATCACCTGCCTGCCTGTCACAGTATAGAGAAAACCAGGAACGGATCTAGCTAAACTGAATACAGTGTATAAATATATATACAACACCTAGGATGCATATATATCCTCTACACACTGTAACTGCAGCTAACTGACTCGCCTGCCTTCTCTATCTAACTCAATATAAATGACACTGTCTCTCTCTCTCTCTGTAATCTCTCTCTTTAACCAACGCCACAACACACTACACAAAGCCGTTTTTGTTATCAATGTGACCTGATAGAACAAGAGAGAAAAACCTGAGCAAAGCAAAGAAATTTCACATAAATATGAACCCATCAGAGTTTCCATCAGAGCCCCCCCCCTTTGCATCAGAGTCTCCATCAACACCCCCCTTACTTTAGAGTTCCCATCAGAGTAGGGTGACCAGACATCCCCTTTTTCCGGGGACAGTCCCTGGATTGAGGACACTGTCCCCGGAACAAGTCTGTCCCCGGTTTTGTCCCCAGATTGGATTTGAACAGGGGCTGGGGCAATTTCAAAGACAGTCAGTGCAGAATAAAAAAAAAAAAAAATGAATTACACCCCCCCCCCCGCTCCGCCGCTCCTACTAGCTTAGGGGGGTGTATTTTTTTCTATTATCTGTGCCCCTTTCTGATGATCATGTGCTGGTCGGAGCGGAGGGAATAATTCTTCAGTTTCGGGTGCCAATTCAGCTCCGCTCGCATGTTCTTCTGCCTTGGCTCAAGTCCCGGCCAGCCGCCTGCCTGCTTATCTCCTTGCCTTCCCTGGCGGAGTGATCTTCCTCCCAGTAGTAGCCGGGGCCCGGAGAGTAAGACTTGACAGGCTGTGAGGCGGGCGGCTGCGGCGACGGGCAGAGAGTTGCTGATTGCCGCCATTACTAGTAAAAATAAAATATATGTCCCCGGATTTCATTTTAAAAATCTGGTCACCTTACATCAGAGTCCCCCTTACATCAGAGTTCCCATCAGAGCCCCCCCCCCTTATATCAGAGTTCCCATCAGAGCCCCCCCTTATATCAGAGTTCCCATCAGAGCCCCCCTTACATCAGTTCCCATCAGAGCCCCCCCTTACATGAGAGTTCCCATCAGAGCCCTCCCTTACATCAGAGTTCCCATCAGAGCCCCCCCTTACATCAGAGTTCCCATCAGAGCCCCCCCTTACATCAGAGTTCCCATCAGAGCCCCCCCTTACATCAGAGTTCCCATCAGAGCCCCCCTTACATCAGAGTTCCCATCAGAGCCCTCCTTACATCACAGTTCCCATCAGAGCCCCCCTTACATCACAGTTCCCATCAGAGCCCTCCTTACATCACAGTTCCCATCAGAGCCCTCCTTACATCAGAGTTCCCATCAGAGCCCCCCTTACATCAGAGTTCCCATCAGAGCCCCCCCTTACATCAGAGTTCCCATCAGAGCCCCCCCTTACATCAGAGTTCCCATCAGAGCCCCCCTTACATCAGAGTTCCCATCAGAGCCCCCCTTACATCACAGTTCCCATCAGAGCCCTCCTTACATCAGAGTTCCCATCAGAGCCCCCCTTACATCAGAGTTCCCATCAGAGCCCCCCTTACATCACAGTTCCCATCAGAGCCCTCCTTACATCAGAGTTCCCATCAGAGCCCCCCTTACATCAGAGTTCCCATCAGAGCCCCCCTTACATCAGAGTTCCCATCAGAGCCCCCCTTACATCAGAGTTCCCATCAGAGCCCCCCTTACATCAGAGTTCCCATCAGAGCCCCCCTTACATCAGAGTTCCCATCAGAGCCCCCTTACATCAGAGTTCCCATCAGAGCCCCCCTTACATCAGAGTTCCCATCAGAGCCCCCCCTTACATCAGAGTTCCCATCAGAGCCCCCCCTTACATCAGAGTTCCCATCAGAGCCCTCCCTTACATCACAGTTCCCATCAGAGCCCCCCTTACATCAGAGCCCCCCCTTACATCAGAGTTCCCATCAGAGCCCCCCCTTACATGAGAGTTCCCATCAGAGCCCCCCCTTACATCAGAGTTCCCATCAGAGCCCCCCTTACATCAGAGTTCCCATCAGAGCCCCCCTTACATCACAGTTCCCATCAGAGCCCCCCTTACATCAGAGTTCCCATCAGAGCCCCCCTTACATCAGAGTTCCCATCAGAGCCCTCCTTACATCACAGTTCCCATCAGAGCCCTCCTTACATCAGAGCCCCCCCCTTACATCAGAGTTCCCATCAGAGCCCCCCTTACATCAGAGTTCCCATCAGAGCCCCCCTTACATCACAGTTCCCATCAGAGCCCTCCTTACATCAGAGTTCCCATCAGAGCCCCCCTTACATCAGAGTTCCCATCAGAGCCCCCCCTTACATCAGAGTTCCCATCAGAGCCCTCCTTACATCAGAGTTCCCATCAGAGCCCCCCCTTACATCAGAGTTCCCATCAGAGCCCCCCTTACATCAGAGTTCCCATCAGAGCCCTCCCTTACATCACAGTTCCCATCAGAGCCCTCCCTTACATCACAGTTCCCATCAGAGCCCCCCTTACATCACAGTTCCCATCAGAGCCCCCCTTACATCAGAGTTCCCATCAGAGCCCCCCTTACATCAGAGTTCCCATCAGAGCCCCCCTTACATCAGAGTTCCCATCAGAGCCCCCCCTTACATCAGTTCCCATCAGAGCCCCCCCTTACATCAGAGTTCCCATCAGAGCCCTCCTTACATCAGAGTTCCCATCAGAGCCCCCCTTACATCAGTTCCCATCAGAGCCCCCCCTTACATCAGAGTTCCCATCAGAGCCCTCCTTACATCAGAGTTCCCATCAGAGCCCCCCCTTACATCAGAGTTCCCATCAGAGCCCCCCTTACATCAGAGTTCCCATCAGAGCCCTCCCTTACATCACAGTTCCCATCAGAGCCCCCCTTACATCACAGTTCCCATCAGAGCCCCCCTTACATCACAGTTCCCATCAGAGCCCCCCTTACATCAGAGTTCCCATCAGAGCCCCCCTTACATCAGAGTTCCCATCAGAGCCCCCCTTACATCAGAGTTCCCATCAGAGCCCCCCCTTACATCAGAGTTCCCATCAGAGCCCTCCTTACATCAGAGTTCCCATCAGAGCCCCCCTTACATCAGAGTTCCCATCAGAGCCCCCTTACATCAGAGCCCCCCCTTACATCAGAGTTCCCATCAGAGCCCCCCTTACATCAGAGTTCCCATCAGAGCCCTCCCTTACATCAGAGCCCCCCCTTACATCAGAGTTCCCATCAGAGCCCCCCCTTACATCAGAGTTCCCATCAGAGCCCCCCTTACATCAGAGTTCCCATCAGAGCCCCCCTTACATCAGAGTTTCCATCAGAGTCTGCATCAGAGCCCCCTTATATCAGAGTTTTCATCAGAGTCCCCCCTTACATCAGAATCCCTATAAGAGTCCCCCTTACATTTGAGTCCCCCCTTACTTTAGAATCCCTATCAGAGCCCCCCTTACATCAAAAGTCATATCAGAGTTCCCCCTTCTGTCAGAGTCTCCATCAAAGTCTCCTTACATTAGAGTCCCCCTTACATGAAAATTCCCATCAGTCTCCCCTTACATCAGAGTTTTTATAATCTGTGTGATATGATTTATAACAAAAGAGAAAAAAATAAATCAGTAAAACAAAACAAAGTCCCCCCCTTACATCAGAGTCCTCCTAATGTGGCCCCTTTTATATCATTGTCCACATCAGAGCCCCCCTTACATCAGAGTCCTCCTTATGAGGCCCCTTTTATATCATTGTCCACATCAGAGCCCCCTTTACATCAGAGTCCTCCTTATGAGGCCCCTTTTATATCATTGTCCACATCAGAGCCCCCCTTACATCAGAGTCCTCCTTATGAGGCCCCTTTTATATCATTGTCCACATCAGAGCCCCCCCTTACATCAGAGTCCTCCTTATGAGGCCCCTTTTATATCATTGTCCACATCAGAGCCCCCTTTACATCAGAGTCCTCCTTATGAGGCCCCTTTTATATCATTGTCCACATCAGAGCCCCCCTTACATCAGAGTCCTCCTTATGAGGCCCCTTTTATATCATTGTCCACATCAGAGCCCCCCTTACATCAGAGTCCTCCGTATGAGGCCCCTTTTATATCATTGTCCACATCAGAGCCCCCCTTACATCAGAGTCCTCCTTATGAGGCCCCTTTTATATCATTGTCCACATCAGAGCCCCCCCTTATATCAGAGCCCCCCTTATATCAGATTCGGCATCAAAGCTCCGTTTACCCCCCAAGTCTGCCTTATGAGTCCTCCCTTATATCAGAGTTTCTCTCAGGAGCCTCCCTTACATTAGCCCCCTCCCTTATATCAGGGTTCCCATTAGGGTCCCCCTTACATCAGAGTCTGAGTCACCTTATATCAGAGTCCCCCCTTACATGAGAATTTCTATCAGAGTCCCCATCAAAGTCAGCTTATATCAGAGTCCCCCCTTACATGAGAATTTCTATCAGAGTCCCCATCAAAGTCAGCTTATATCAGAGTCCCCATCAGAGTCCCCATCAGAGTGCTGGATGAAATCTTGCAGTGGGTTGGATTTGGTCCGTGGGCCGCAGTTTGGAGGTTTCTGAAGCAGATGGATTTTTGAGATCAGGGATTGGGATTGGGATTGCCTACAATGTAACACATTGATACAATGATTTCATGCTCCATCTCTGTGACATCACAGGAAGATGTTGCCTGTGAGCCCAGTTCCCGCTTCTTCTTCTTCTGGGTACCTGCAGACGGAAGTCTTGCAAGTTTATCAAGTTTATTTCGCAACCACCAAATTTTGAAAAGTCCGCGGCGCTCATCTCGGAGCCAGGGGGGGGGGGCCTGGGGGGGGGTTTAGGGGTCATTGTTCTAAGATTTCAGTTATTGATGAGTAGAAGTCGGGAAGGAGTCCCGCGCTTTGTAAGAACTCGATAAAACAATTAGAACGATGAGAGTGAACAATGCCGATGGACCGGCATGACGAGCCGAGCGATGAACAGGTGTGTCAGGTATGTGGAGATCGGAGAGTCCCACGGAGGAGATAATATTACACAGGCCGGGCCTTAAAGGGGAATTTACAGGTATGACAAAATCCCTGACATGTCGCAATACACGCATTTCCACCGTGAAATCGGCCCGTGATTTACGGATGCATGTGAGGGAGGAGCCTAGAGGCCTTTACACACGATACGAAAATCGACGAACGATCTGCCGATTTTCGGATCGTCGGTTCGATGCTTTCGACAGCCGATTTCCGGTTTTCCTGGATGTGCGGACTATAAGATTTTTGTCGGACGTGAACTCAACATTCGGTTTTCGTTTCCTTAGTACGTTTTTCGTCGGAAAATAAATCGTAAGAGAAAGACTGCGCATGCTCAGAAACGAAAGAACAGAAAACGATTCAACACGTGACGTCACTTCTGACCATAGGTGTGCGCAGCCTGTTGTATTAGGGTGTGCGCCTGAAAGCTCAAAAACACGGTACCGATCTCTCACTGTGTTCATTCAGAAAGGGAAGGGGCTGGTAAATGACATTACCCCTTCCCCCACTCATCCTGAAATAATATCTATGTGTGGCAACTGCAGTAGCCAATGGGAGAGGAGGGAAGCCAGACATGCTGTGGGATGGGACTCTGGGCAGCAGGGGGACTCTGCACTGCAGGGAGTGATTAGGGTGTGCCTGGGCACACCTGGCACACCCTGTGCGCACGCCTATGTTTCTGACGCTGTATTCTGACGTACGAGAATGTTCGTATGGTAAGTATCCTCTTCACTTTCCACATGAGACTAGCATGCCACAAATAGAAATCTGATGGTGTGTACGAGGCTTTAGATTGTAAGCTCCTTGGCGCAGGGACCGGGGTGTATGTACAGCGCAGAGTAGATGATCAGCACCAAGAAATAAAAGGTGGAGCTTTTTCCAGAAATCCTACTTTTCCTTAGATGGGATGAGCTGATCTCTATGTTTATGGTGTTCAGCATGGAAGAGCATGACGGCTTCTGGTTGTCAGTGGTTCCTAAAGAAGCAAAGGGTCTGGTGGTGAGCTTTCTTTTATTTTTTTTATTTTTTTGGGGGGGGGGGGGGCTTTACTTTATTTGGCCCTTGGGGCAGTTCCACTGATATGAGGCACTATTCTATCCACTGACACCACAGACTAAGCACTAATCCTCCCTCTGACACCAATGATGGGGCACTATTCCTCCCACTGACACCAATGATGGGGTACTATTCTTCCCACTGACACCAATGATGGGGCACTATTTCTTCCACTGACACCAATGATGGGGCACTATTCTTCCCACTGACACCAATGATGGGGCACTATTCCTCCCACTGATACCAATGATGGGGCACTATTCCTCCCACTGACACCAATGATGGGGCACTATTCCTCCCACTGACACCAATGATGGGGTACTATTCTTCCCACTGACACCAATGATGGGGCACTATTCCTTCCACTGACACCAATGATGGGGCACTATTCCTCCCACTGATACCAATGATGGGGCACTATTCCTCCCACTGACACCAATGATGGGGTACTATTCTTCCCACTGACACCAATGATGGGGTACTATTCTTCCCACTGATACCAATGATGGGACACTATTCCTCCCACTGACACCAATGATGAGACACTATTCCTCCCACTGACACCAATGATGGGGTACTATTCTTCCCACTGACACCAATGATGGGGCACTATTCCTCCCACTGATACCAATGATGGGTCACTATTCCTCCCACTGATACCAATGATGGGGCACTATTCCTCCCACTGACACCAATGATGGGGTACTATTCTTCCCACTGATACCAATGATGGGACACTATTCCTCCCACTGATACCAATGATGGGACACTATTCCTCCCACTAACACAAATGATGGGGTACTATTCTTCCCACTGACACCAATGATGGGGCACTATTCCTCCCACTGATACCAATGATGGGACACTATTCCTCCCACTAACACAAATGATGGGGTACTATTCTTCCCACTGACACCAATGATGGGGCACTATTCCTCCCACTGATACCAATGATGGGACACTATTCCTCCCTCTGACACCAATGATGGGACACTATTCCTCCCTCTGACACCAATGATGGGGCACTATTTCCCCCACTGACACCAATGATGGGGCACTATTCCTCCCACTGATACCCATGATGGGACACTATTCCTCCCACTGACACCAATGATGGGACACTATTCCTCCCTCTGACACCAATGATGGGGCACTATTTCCCCCACTGACACCAATGATGGGGCACTATTCCTCCCACTGATACCAATGATGGGACACTATTCTTCCCACTGATACCAATGATGGGACACTATTCTTCCCACTGATACCAATGATGGGACACTATTCCTCCCACTGACACCAATGATGGGGCACTATTCCTCCCACTGATACCAATGATGGGGCACTATTCCTCCCACTGACAACAATGATGTCATTTTTTCACTTCCACTGACCACCAAGTCTATGGTATTGTTTTATCCCACTGGCGACAGTCCGGCCCCCCTAAAGTTCGCAGGGCAGTTAACTGGCCCTTTGTTTCGAAAGTTTGAAGACCCCCACTGTAGGGAGTCCCTGGCCATGTAAGCAGGGAATGGAGGGGGTTACATCATTACCTACATATGACTACATGACCTATGATGTCACTGCTATCCTGTCTGTCCATGGTTGCTAAGGAAGCAGCAGCTGTTTGCACCCGCCACGTCCTTACCAACCACTAACGTAACCATTTACTCACATTGCTGGAAATCCCTGGAATGGAGCTTTATTGTCTAAGGGCAATGATGTCATCACAAGCCCCTTCCTTTATATAGCCAATGACAGCTCGAGGAGCTGGTGTTACCGTCAGGGATCATTCACATGTGGCGGGTCGCCGGGTTTTTTTTCTAGCAAGATGGCGACAGCGGACATCGTGACTGACAATGGGATTTACAACGAGGGAGTTTTTTGGGGGGGAATATTTTTTTAACCACTTGCCGCCCGCCCTATAGCGGATTGACGGCGGCAAAGTGGTTTCAAAATCCTGACTGGACGTCATATGACGTCCTCAGGATTTTGAGCCGCTGTGCGCCCCCGGGGGCGCGCATCGTGGCGACCGTTGCTGCGGGATGTCAGTCTGACACCCCGCAACACCGATCTAGGTAAAGAGTCTCCGATGTAGACTCTTTACCACGTGATCAGCCGTGTCCAACCACGGCTGATCACGATGTAAACAGGAAAAGCCGGTCATCGGCTTTTCCTCACTCGCGTCTGTCAGACGCGAGTAGAGGAGAGCCGATCGGCTGCTCCTCTGACAGGGGGGGTTGTGCTGATCTATTATCAGCACAGCCCCCCCGAGGATGCCCACTGGACCACCAGGGATGCCACTAGACCACCAGGGAAGCCCACCTATAGGTATTAGGTATTGCACACTAGACCACCAGGGATGCTAATTATATACTAAATGGATGCCAATCAGTGCCACAATGGATGCCAATCAGTGCCCACAATGGGCACCACTGATTGGCAGGCATTATTGTTTGACACTGATTGGCATCCATTAGTACAGTACAGTGCCACCTATCAGTGCCCATCCATGCCACCTATCAGTGCCCATCCGTGCCACCTATCAGTGCCCATCCATGCCGCCTATCCGTGCCCATCAGTGCCCATCCGTGCCGCCTATCTGTGCCTACCTGTGCCACCTATCTGTGCCACCTATCTGTGCCCACCCATGCCGCCTATCTGTGCCGCCTATCTGTGCCCATCCGTGCCGCCGATCGTTGCCCATCCGTGCCGCCGATCGTTGCCCATCCGTGCCGCCGATTGTTGCCCATCCGTGCCGCCGATCATTGCCCATCCGTGCCACCTCATCGGTGCCCATCCGTGCTGCCTTATCCGTGCCCGTCAGCGAAGGAGAAAACTAACTTATTTACAAAGTTTTGTAACTGAAACAAAAAAAACGTTTTTTTTTTTTCAAAATTTTCGGTCTTTTTTTATTTTTTAGCAGAAAATAAAAATCGCAGAGGTGATCAAATACCACCAAAAGAAATCTCTATTTGTGGGAACAAAATGATAAAAATGTAGTTTGGGTACAGTGTAGCACGACCGCGCAATTGTCATTCAAAGTGCGACAGCGCAGAAAGCTGAAAATTAGTCTGGGCAGGAAGGTGTATAAGTGCCCAGTATGGAAGGGCTTGTCTTTCGGTACACCAATGAAACATTTTTGCTGAAACATAATGCCCATAGATCTCTTGGGGGATGGGGGGGGGGGGGGTGCAGTTAGGCATCTTCGCCCTGGGCACTAGATGACTTTGTCCCGGTGTCTTGTCGAGAAATGGCCCCCTGTCGATTAACGCCCGCCCGGTGGCTTGCGCAGTCCCGAGCCTCCGATCAGTCGAATTGAGGATCAGCTGTAGACGGCGCCTGCGCACTCTATGGAGAGAATGTGCCGACAAAACGAAGAAAACTGACTTTTGGCGGCACACAGGTAAGTAGGTAAAAAACGAGGGATATTTTATTAGTAGAAAAAGAATAATAAAGAATACAGAGATACATTCACAAATGTTGTAAATATTAATATTTATGTATGTGGCCTGAGGTGATCCTCGAATGCTGCTTCAAAGTATTATGATGACATAAGTAACCTCAATGTATAAAAAATACAGAGAATACAAAATGAATAAACAATCATAAGGCAGGATACATATCAAGCATAAGGTATTTAACCAGAGGTCCAATGTGTAAAATCATGGTCTGACTTGCTCTACATGTTTCGCGTACGGCAACGCTTCTTCAGGAGCATAATAGACAGGTCGTGTTAAAAATTGTAGCACTGACCTGGGTGTCACAAACAATTGGCAGTATGTCTAAAGCAGATAGCCAATTGATTTAATGGTGATCAAAATGTTAGATGGCAGCAAGAAGTTAAGCTGAACCACAGTCTGCTGGTAAGCAGCGAGAGGACAGGAGATCCAGGCGGATACAATTCCGAACGCCAAAGGTCTAGCATCAGGCAAAACTGGTGCATGGGCTGAACAGTAGATAATCTGTCCACAATAAAGCCCTCAGAAGGCAATAAGTAGCGTAGCCAGGCTTCAAGGCGTATAGTGGCAGCTCGGATCTCTGCCTCTCCTGTGGGCGCACTATAGCCGACATAGTAGTGCCACACGCTCCCGATGCTCGTGCAAGTCTGCGAGGGGCGGACTTGTTCATGGTGGGAGTCTGCGAGGGGCGGATGGCAACAGAAGGGGGGCGTATTTACTGTTAAGATGGGGGGGCGGAGCATCGGGAGCTTATTACAAACGTTCGGCGGCTTTCCGCCACTCCGTACTGCGCAAGCGCAGTACAGGAGGGGGCATTATTCGACAGGGGGGCCTTTCTCATCAGAACACCGGCACTGACTGCAGCAGAGTAAAGTCGGCTCCTCTGCTGCCCCTCTAGACGGGGCTGTGCAGTGTGGCAGAGCTGTGTAGATCTCAGGACTGGATGGACAGAGGTACAAATCCTTTGGCAGGTAAATTATATGATTATATCCGTATCTCCATTATATATATATATATGTCCTCTGAGTGTTTAGCTGTTTAGCTCCTCGAAGTCTCGGCCTGTGCTGGGAGTGGTGAGGGACGATGGGGTCTCGGCTCCGTCCTCGGAGTTATTTTTGTTTCTTTAGTCACCATTGTCCTCCATTCTGTCTCCTGTGCCGACAAGGAGGGAGAGACTTCCTCCCCAGAGAAGAATAGGTGACATCACCCCCCCCCCCCCCAGCCTTCCAGTAAGAGGTGACTAACCTCTCCCAGTGTGCAGATTCTATACTGGAGGGAGAAAAACTAATTTGAACCCGAACTCCTATATAGAATACCGGTCCTGCACAGGTGTACCGCCTCCTCTCCTGGACTGAAACGGCTTCCTCTGATGTCACTTCACACTGTGAGCTTCTCACCATGTGCATCAGAAGCTGCAGCAAGTCAGATGGAGCCCCGCCCCATTTCCTGGCTGGAGGACGCCCAGCATCAATTAGCTCCTTTCCTCTCCACACTGGCTGTCCCTGGTCCCGCCCCTTTCACTGGAATTTAGTTCTCAGCATCACATGTGGGCGTTCTGTATGTCCAATACAGCCTGCCTAGGAAAATGCCCACTCCTCCAGACATACAACTTCCCCCACTGCTTGCATGGGGGCTGAGGACTCCTGAGAGGAGCACTGAGGCAGGGGGCTGGGATGTTATCAGGAAGCCTTGTACAGGCTCCTCCCACCAGCTATGATCTGCCTGCATTGTATAGGGAAGTGCAGAGACCCGGTGATGACATCACTGAGTCTAAAATAAGGTATGTAATGAAAACAGAAAGGTATTACGCAGAACATATATTGGAGTGCTTAGGGGGGAGGGGGAGGAGGGTGCAGGTAAAGCAAAACATAAGCAGATTAAACCTCAGCTCATTCAAGCCCCTGATGATCCTGCCATTAACCACTTATCAAGCTCCACAAGCTATGATTAAGCACTAAGTTTTAGTGTGAAACGCGTCGGCTTGTACCCTGTTTGCTGTGGCATGTATCCTGTGTTTTTTTTTTGTTTTGTTTTTTACAATAAAAGCAACAAGTTTTGGAGTGCGGCTGTCCAGAAATCTTTCCTTCATTTTGCATTAACCACTTCAGCCCCGGAAGATTTTTTTGCGATGCGGCACTGCGTCGCTTTAACTGAAAATTGCGCGGTCGTGCGACGTGGTTCCCAAACAAAATTTACGTCTTTTTTTGCCCCCCCACAAATAGAGCTTTCTTTTGGTGGTATTTGATCACCTCTGCGGTTTTTGCGCTAGAAACAAAAAAAGAGCGTCAATTTTGAAAAAAGAAACACAATATCTTTTACTTTTTGCT